>JACEFZ010027406.1:0-120000 GCA_014155875.1 Cepaea nemoralis
AAAAAAAATTGAAGTCGAAATTCAACGAAGAGCGTTGGATTTCTTTCCTTACTAATTACTTGAAGTCGATTCAGATTATTCATTATTTCCTGACGTTGATCACGCTCGATATCAGGCTCGCAACAAGACTTTGATTACCTGCTCGATTACTGTAGATTCCCTTCAGATAAGTTCACCTTCATGCAAGAATCGACAATTGCTCACGACTTCAGCAAAAAAAACTTACTTTCCAGCAGCAATCTGTGACTTTCATATATATCAAACGTAATCCAGTCAACAACAACTGGACTTAAAGCTGACGCTATCCAGTCTCTTATTTTCATGTGGAACTCTCGCCATGGTCAGTTTAAATAGTTGAAACAAGTTTCATTTATGCCTTCCTTTAATTGAAGTGACTGTATAAAGTATTGCAGACCTTGATTTCATAATTCTGGAATTCGTACCATAACCTGAGTTCACCTTCAACAATCCCACGGGTTAAACTCATTTTTTTCTTACTGATTTTTGATGCAGAACGGCATTACTTATAGCATTTTGCGTTGGTCAGTTCTCCAACTAATTTCATAATTATGCAATAACATCAGTCTTTCAAAAAAATAAGTATCACTCAAACCTTTTCTTTAGCGCTGACCTTGAAATTGGATCTCCTTCTTAATCAGGAATCTAGTGCAAACCAGAACAGCTACAACAGTCGGCTTTCATCTGTTGTTTTTCAAATTAATTACTTCTCCAGACATGCCCGACATAACTATGGCGGTATTCTCTCTCCGCGACCTCCCTGTTTCGTAAGGTCAAAGGCACCAAATCAGCCTTGTGTGACAGTGCTACACACAAAGGCCATGATCGTGAACGTATAGCACCAGACAAGTCAGTCTTCGCGTTGTTAGAAAAGGATTTTATTGATGAATCATTCTAGCTCAGCACATATGATGGAGACTCCCTTCTCGGTGTTGACATCTGTTCTCGCTGGCCCCCAAGTGACGTGTGTGTTTTCCTAGATACCCTTCTTCATTCGTGCACACACGTTCACTATGGTTTTCCCCCTAGTCAAGGAATGCGCAGCATTCCTTAACTCTTTACTCCTAACCTAGAATCCCTCACTGTTACAATACTGAGCAAGCTACTTGCTCAAGGTCTGATACATGATCGAAGGCTCTCAGCTGGGGGATATGAGGGATTCCCGGATGAGAGGGCCTGGCCGTTTTTCGTTTTTCGGTAAGGTGCTGAGCCGGCAGCACATGTAGCCTACCTCGTGAGCGAGTACAAAAAGTCAGAAAAGTGCCCCAGTCGAATGAAATGGTTACGAAAACTTCTGTATCTAACTCATAGAGAGTGTAGACAAAAGTGGAAAAACGTCTCAATAACACGAAATGGAACGCACGGCTAAGCGAACCTATTGCGTGGTCCGAAGTCAAAAGCAAAAGCTTACCGAGTGGATGTCGCCCGCAGTCTGACCGTTCCTGGTGTGTGCTTGAGCGAACCAGTGGCAAGCGAGATGCCCAACACATGGAAGTGAGGAATTGAAGCAGCCATGAGCAGGACGTGGCCAACTCCTCGGGTGAGCCCAGTCTCAGAGCAATATGTGCCGGCTCTGCAATTATGGAAGCCTCCTTGGATAGCGCTTGGATAGCCTCATGGTCTGCCCCTGCCTTCCCTTGAGGGTTAACCGTGATGTCGATGATCGTTCTATCTTGACCAGCTGAGATGTAGGGCGACATCACAACAATAAGTCTAACGTGCCTCGAAACCCGAGGAAGGCTAACCTCATTAAAAATGCCTGCTGAAGTCGGAAGTGCCGTCCTACGGGTGGCAAACTAAAAATTGGCACTACGCAATTTACGTCCGAGTGAAATGTCTCGTCCGAATGTCTCTCGTGCTAGGAACAGCTCTGACTACCTAGTTTCCGAATGCCGCTCTTGTTCGGAACAGCTCTGACTAGGTAGTTTTCCGAATGTCTGTCGTGCCTGGAACAGCTCTGACGGGCGCAACGACAAGCACATGTCCGAAAACTCGCTGAGTGGATACCATCTGCAGAACCTGTCTGGTTTGTGCGGGAACGGCCCGGGGCGAACGAAATGCCCAATATATTGAAGTGAGGAATTAAAGCAGCCATGAGCAGGACGTGACGATTCCCTCGGTGAGCCCAGTACCAGGGCGCTATGTGTCGGCCCTGCAACTATGGAAGCAACCTTGGATGGCGGAAAATGCTATGGACTGTCCCTTCCTTCTCTTGAGGGATGACCGAAGTCCTCGACTGTTCCAACTTGACCAGCTGGGATGTGGACGGTACCACAAAAGTGAGAGTCTCCCAGGAATGCTAACCTGGTCAAAAATGCACGCACAAGTCCGGATGTGTTGACCTAAGGGTTTCAACCCAAGGGTGCCTAACGCACACCGCAATCACATCTGAAAAAACACTCCGGATGAACGAAAAGAAGAAGAAGAAATGAATTTCAGAAGGGCAAGAGTACAGAACTGTAAAGTATGGAGGGGAAAACAATATCAAGTAATCGGTTCTTGTATTAACGCGATCTTTAAATAATCTTAATTCTCCTTCCCCCGCCCCTGGAAATCCTAAAATTCCCCTCCGGGGGGGGGGGGGGGGAATTCCCTACCGGTTGAGAACCAATGGTTTATGAGGTTAATTTTGTGAAAGTCTTTGCATTCAATGCTCCTGGTCTTTTTGGAATAGCTGTAAATACAGATACAGCATATCACTGGGTAAATATCCACTGCTGTAAATATCATTCAACATTTTGGTTAATATATCTACTCCAAATTCTCCCAATACTTCTAATTCTTCTATTGTGATTTCATCTGGCCAAGCTGTTTTTTTTTCCTTTCTTCATGTTGCATAGCATCAGCGACTTCTTCATTTAGAATAGGTGGACCTTCTAAGTTACTTTCTTCTGTTAATTCTTCCCTTTCTCCATTATATAATTCTCTTATATACTCATTCCATCTCTTTATATAACCTCTTCCTCCAGTAATATCTTTTCTGTTTTTGATTTCAAACACCTTTTTTTCTGTCGGGAGCAAAAAGAAAAACTCTAACCTGCACAGTTCGCGGCGACTGCACTAGCCAGGCAGCCTTAATTCCCAGGCTCACAGTAAAAGAACAAGGGTGATAGGAGCGACTGTAACAACTATAGGGGTATCTCACTTCTGTGTATTCTTGGGAAAGTATTTGCCAGAATTGTTTTGCGGACTTCAAGTCCTAGGAGATCAAGTCTACCCCGAATCACAGTGTGGCTTTCGACAGAACCGGTCTACCACTGATATGATATTCTCATTGCGACAAATGCAAGAAAAATGCCGAGAACAAAATCAACCACTGTTTATTGCCTTCATCGACCTCACAAAAGCATTTGATTTAGTCAGTCGTGAGGGTCTGTTCAAGGTACCTAAAGAAGATTGGCTGCCCATCAACCCTTTTGTCCATTGTGGAATCGTTCCACACAGGCATGAAGGGTATAATCAAGTTTGATGGTGCAACTTCAGAAGACTTTGAAATCAAGAGTTGAGTTAAGTAAGGTTGTGTACTAGCTCCCACCCTCCTTTGAATATACTTTTCACTTCTATTGAAATATGCCTTTCGTGATCAGGATGGTGGTATATACATTCACTCACGCTCAGATGGCGGCCTCTACAATGCTCAGAGATTGAAGGCCAAGACCAAAATTAGGAGGGTACTGATCAGAGATTTGCCTTTTGCAGATGATGCTTGCAGTTACACCCACTCTGAGGAAGAACTGCAATGTCTACTATCTGCATTCTCCAATGCTTGTTCTGAATTTGGTTTAACAATTAGCAAAAAGAAGACACAGATTATGTCACAAGGTGCACATGGGATACATCAATCTTTTTTGACGACTCCGACAGTAGACCATTTACATATAAAAGTAAATAGCACATTATCCCTCGATCAGGAAATCAAGCACATTATCCCTAGATCAGGAAATCAACACCAGGATTGGTAAGGCAGCAAAAATGAATAGATTAACAAAAAGAGTCTGGGAGAACAGGAAGCTTACTGCCAAACTCATCTTTATGGCAGTGAAACTTGGTCAACGTACTCACACCAGGAGAAACGTTTAAACAGTTTTGATATGCGGTGTCTGCGAAGAATACTTGGTATTAAGTGGTAAGACAAAATCACAAATACTTATGTATTGGAAAGATCAGGTTGTGTGACGGTGTGTTCCATGCTGTCTTCGTAGACTTAGATGGGTAGGATACGTTAGGAGGATGGATGATGGTAGAATACCAAAGGACATCTTTTTTGGTGAATTACAGGTGGGTAAGAGATCTCAGGGTCGGCCTCTACTACCATACAAAGATGTGTGTAAGCGGGACATGATTGATACAGGCAATGATAATGCACATTGGGAGCAAGTCGCCTCTGAACGTTTTGCATGGAGGGCAAATATCAGAAATGGAATAAAGACAAAGGAGAAAATGATTGCAGATAAGCACACACAGAGCGTGTGAAGGGTAAGATGGTGCATGATGGTGAAAATGACCATTTGTTTCACATGCATCCATTGTGGACGGATATTTACAGTGCGAATTGGTTTTATCAGCCACATTCGCTACCGCCATGGTTGTAGTTATTATGCCTTTTTTAAGGACAATGTACCAAAGTATCGTCTGTCAAGGACGGCAAAGTGCCAATGTTTCATTTTCATGCTTTCCAGTTCTCTTATCGTATTGTTCAATTTTCCCAACTCATTTAATGTCCAAACATTCCATGTTCCCATTTTAAATTTACTGTTATGATTTTGCCATCAGTAGCTGGATGGCGGTCGGGTGTTACCCGTGGATCATGACTATCCCTACCGGACGAGGATGTCCTAAGACAGCCATTAAAGTAATTCACTGCCTCTGATATATGACTATTCATGAAATCTTGGGAAGATACTGTGGTGGTTTCCCCTTGACTTCCATATCCATATTGGGTTCTTTTATTTCTGCCTTTGACAGCCATCTCCAGCTGCCAGGACAAGTGAGTGCCCTGCTCTGCTCAGCTGCAGAGTTGTCCACTTATTCCGGTGGATACTCGGTCCCCAGAGCTGTGTTAGCCACACCGTGGTGTGTTTCCATCCTCTACCGCGGGGAGGTGCAGTTGGGATTTTCCCTTCATAAAGTTATGGTCTGAATGTCTCCGTGGAGAAGGCCTTACGGAAGCTATTCGTAAGCCCGCTTACCCGCGTTCGAAACACAGCTGCGCGCGATTTGGCAGCATACCTCGTTGCGCTGGGTTTTAACGAATTGGTATGGGAGCCGGTTGTTCAGAAAGCAATGGCAAACTACTGAATGTAAACTTGCCAAAACATCATCAACAGCAGTAAAATGCGGGTGTTGACAGCGATGTCCTGTAAAAAAGGATATGCCCAACAAAAAGCAAAAAAATAAAAAAATGACAATAAAAATAAAAATGTGTATGGTCTATGATGACCAAAACTCTCAAATACTTTCAGAAGAGTTATATATGTACTTCTATAATAAACAAATCTCTCCAGTAAATTTATAGGAGTTGTATATATACATCAATGTAAGCCTGAGTTTTGGTAAGAGATATAAATATAGCATCATCCATCCAATCACCCCGAGGCCTAGACAATATACACGGTTTATTTGTCAATAATAATCAGTGAAGAAACCATGGAAGTACATTAATGACACTTGGGTTATAATGATATCTGAGTCGACGGTACTGCCGGGCTTAGACTGCAGAACGTCAGAACTCATAGCTGAACGTTTTCGAACTGATCGATATCGGGTATGCAACATGATAATACAGGTGTAAGATTCCACATGATAATACATGTGTAAGGTTCCACATAATGATACAGGTGTAAGGTTCCGCATGATGATACAGGTGTAAAGTTCCACATGATAATACAGGTGTAAGATTCCACATGATAATACAGGTGTAAGGTTTGTCTGTTACTGGTGTTTTTGTGGATCTTGCCTGTATTCCATTATCTACTTCTGATGGTCTCTGATTCTGGGTATTGGACACTGCGTACTTGGAGCTCTCGTATGTGGCATTGCTTTGCCTGCTGGGGTCACTACAGACACCCGTATGTGGCATTGCTTTACCTGCTGGGGACACTAGACACCCGTATGTGGCATTGCTTCACCTGCTGGGGACACTAGACACCCGTATGTGGCATTGCTTTACTTGCTGGGGTCACTACAGACACCCGTATGTGGCATTGCTTTACCTGCTGGGGTCACTACAGACACCCGTATGTGGCATTGCTTACCTGCTGGAGACACTAGAGACACCCGTATGTGGCATTGCTATATCTGCTGGGGACACTACAGACACCCGTATGTGGCATTGCTTCACCTGCTGGGGACACTACAGACACCCGTATGTGGCATTGCTTTATCTGCTGGGGACACTACAGACACCCGTATGTGGCATTGCTTCACCTGCTGGGGACACTAGAGACACCCGTATGTGGCATTGCTTCACCTGCTGGGGACACTACAGACACCCGTATGTGGCATTGCTTCACCTGCTGGGGACCCTAGAGACACCCGTATGTGGTATTGCTTCACCTGCTGGGGACACTACAGACACCCGTATGTGGCATTGCTTCACCTGCTGGGGACACTAGAGACACCCGTATGTGGTATTGCTTCACCTGCTGGGGACACTACAGACACCCGTATGTGGCATTGCTTCACCTGCTGGGGACACTAGAGACACCCGTATGTGGCGTTGTTTCACCTGCTGGGGACACTAGAGACACCCGTATGTGGCGTTGTTTCACCTGCTGGGGACACTACAGACACCCGTATGCGGCATTGCTTCTCTTACGATGTTCTTTATAATAACTGAGTGAGATGGTCGTTGTCTAGGTTACACTGCTCCTTGTATGTCATTACAGAGTGTAAGTTGAGCTAGCCTCCTGTCTCATAATCCAACTCACCCCCGCAGTGCACATCCACCAGTCATTAAACAAGATTGAGTTGGCGCACATAATCCTTTAATGCAGAAAGAACACGGACAAACGGAACATAATTATATATCCAGAAACAATATAATCCATAGAAAATATATATCCTCCTCACAACTTAACCAGCACACATCACTGCCTTCTCAAGGCCTTCTTAATCTCCAATTTGCAAGACAGTTATCCAGCTACTATCCACGGCTGGACCTCACACAATACAACCCACACACTGGGTCTAGCCTCCAGTAACTATCCAACCCACTTTTGGTTCAGGCCTTCATTAACTATCCAACCCATTTTGGGTTCAGGCCTCCATTAACTATCCAACCCCCACTGGGTTTTAGGCCTGCATTCAAAACTCGGCGAACAACACAACACAGGACGGAGCTCTCCTTCTAACTCCACTCCTATCCTTCGCCTCCCGACCAGCTCGGAGTCTAAACATCAACTGTCCTTCAAGTCTCACCCCATCCACCCTGGGGGTCTGCATCCACCCTCACCATTATTTCTCATGGCTGGTTGTTTTTCTCATAGCCCCGCTACAGGTCACTCACCTCACTGTCAATGACCCAGGCATATGTCATTACCCCCTCCTCAAAAGAAAACATCGTTTTCAAATGTTGGGAGACTAATACTAATCCAATATGTGACCCCGACATATTGCCTGGGTAGCCATAAGTATGACTCCATCTTACTTTAGCTACCACACTAAATAATACATCAAGTAGTCATAGTAGACTACCATATTACCAACACCTCAATACCACCAACTTTCCAAATTGTGTACCAATGCATGAGCTAACAACATCACATAATAATCAACATAATATTAAAAAAAAAGCATTATATTTATGTACCCGCAGTTCTATTAATATCTTCAATAACACCCAAACCATATAATTTTGCTAATAATGGTCCATGAATAAATGCGATGCATTGCCTCTGTCTTCCATCAACTATCTGGAGAGTTTGTGTACCGACCATATATCAGGTGGTTCTTTTCTTGCATTAACTAACCTCTGATTCCTGTCGATGCTGTGTCTACCCTTCATGTACCCATACCTCATGTTTCCTATATGTTTAAAACATCTGTTTGCTAATCCTAACCCTGGTTCAGTGATGTCGTTACCACTCTTTTGAACTGCCTTAACTTTGCTATCTGCATATTGTACCGTTACACTGGAGTCTCTGTTTAATCTGACCTCTTTATTAAATCCTGGCCAATATCCCTGGCATTATGCTCTCTGCTGCTTACGCCTTACTCCTATGTGCCCTGCACATGCCCTATCCTGAGCTGTTCTTGTATATCGGTCTCTATGTACTAAGGGTACCACTCCTTACCCACGTGCAGTTCCGCCATCTGAAAACCGGCGAGTGAGAGTATTGTTCTTCCTTCCGAAGCACCATCTACCCTTCTTTGATTGCCTATGTATCACTTTACTACACCCTTGGACACATTTGTTCAGAGTAGTATCTTGTCTCTGGGAGTCACTAAAGCTATGTTTGAGATCTATTCTCACCTGCTCAGCTGTCCTATCCTTGTCCTCAGTCCCTATGTCTACTTCAAGTGCCTCTTCTTGTTCAGCTATACTCTATAATTTAGGTTTTCTTTTGGTAACTACCTCGTTCCTGCTTAAACTATGTTTCTGATCCCAATAAACTACTTCTTCTTCTGTACAATCTTTAACTCCTGGCACATTTCCTATGATCAGATCCGCCACTGGTGCATCCAGAGCACACGCTGTCACTCTTCCTGTGATATATGGTGTTTGTACTGTTATCACAGCTAATGGGTAGAATTCTACTGTCCCATTAAATGTTATGGATCTAATCTTTTTCCCTGTGTAATCCGAGGGATCTACTAAGCTCTTTCTAACTCCGATGGACGTAAATCCGGAATCCCTAATTGTTAACGCTGGCCTATCATTAACAAATCCATGGTGCATCTTCAAATTTCCTCCTGCATGCACTGCTGATCCTGCTTTAACTGTGTGTCCACATATTAAGACTGGCTGACAGTCTTTTTCGAACAAAGGTTTGCATCCACTACAATTCTCATTGTTAAATGTTTCAATCACTTGGGCTGCATTAGAATGTTCGGTTTCCCCACCCGTACATTGGTAGCTGACGTGCTCCTTTTTGCCACATTTCAAACAGATTATCTCCTTCCTTACGTTACTCGTTGGCTCACTGGCTGGTTGTACATAACACTGTGCTGCCTTTTGTCTCTAGCTCCCACAATTCCATCATCCGGCATAACTATTTGGACGTCTCTGAAAGTTACCCCTTTTGTATGGATAACGTGATGCTATGCTAAAATGGTTGCCACGGAACCCATTGTCTTGAGGTCCTTGCTGCTCATATCTCTGTGCTGAATCCACACTTTTCGATCTTGGTCTAATAACTGGATTCTGGTCCAGTTTTGTATACACTGCGCAGACTATTTCCTCACTCATTTGTTTACCAATAGAACTGTTTGGATGTGCAGTCATGTAATTTTGTCCTAACTGAGACATTGTGTCTACGTCCTTTGGTTTACGTTCTTCAAAGAAAGCTACTAAGTTTGTATTGCATGAAGATAATACCTTGTCTCTTAACACTAAATCCACTAATCTATTAAAATCTTTTCCTACTTCTGCAAGCTCCATCCATTTGTTAAATGTTTTCTTTACTGTATTGACAGAATCTGTAAAATCCTGATTTGTCTCTGGCCCTAATTGTCTGAACTTTTTTCTGTATCCATGCTCAGTTAGTTGGAACTTTGTAAGCAAACGTTGACGCAAAATAGTGTAATTGTTTCTTTCTTCCAAAGGTAAATTAAACATGGTATCTAGGGCCTTACCCGTCAGATACTCGCCCAGTCTAATAGCAAACTCACCTTCTGGGATGCCTAACGCTTTCGCTGATTCTTCGAATCTCGACAGATAAGATTTCAGGTTGTCTCGGTCCGTAAAATATGGCAGTTTTAGTCTCTGTGACGACTGCGAAGGTCTTCTGTCTTCCTCACTTTGACCCTTAGATGAAAATTCTAACTTTTTTATTGCAATTTCTGTTTCCATTTGACACTTGAGCTTCTCTTTCTCAATTTCCTGAGACGCTTGTTTTCAATTTCAGCTAACTTTACTTCCTGTAGGCGTTTTTGTTGGTCCATTTCTAGTTTCACTTGTGTGTCTCTCTCTCTTCCTGTAGAAGCTTGGCTTCAGCTACCTTTTCTTCCTGTAGGCGTTTTGCCTCGCGTTCATTATACCTCTCCTCTCTTTCCCAGTGCTGAACTTCTTTCAATTTTGCTTCTG
Organism: Cepaea nemoralis; assembly: GCA_014155875.1. Taxonomy (NCBI): domain Eukaryota; kingdom Metazoa; phylum Mollusca; class Gastropoda; order Stylommatophora; family Helicidae; genus Cepaea; species Cepaea nemoralis. Next base: position 10,265 of record JACEFZ010027406.1, read on the forward strand.
CAAACTCCTCTAACTCTTTGCCCTTCAGGCCTATTCGTTCCCCTGCTTCGATGTATTCCATTAAAGTAGGCATCTTGGAATTGTGGACAATTAACTGTCCGTCCGTCAACTATCAATATACAGACCCTGCTACTAGTCTTTGTGTACCTTCCCTAATTACACCACCACCCACTGTGTACGTAAATTCTTAGTACTAATAATATCACTCTGTACTCACCCAGTCACTCTACAAGCACTAGGTAGTGAGGGGGCATTTACCTTTACTCACTTTTATATATATATATATATATATATATATATATATATATATATATATATATATATATATATATATATATATATATATATATATATATATATATATATATATATATATATATATATATGACAACTACTTTCACAAAGTCTCTGGAAATATTGTTAAACATATATATATATATTATATATATATATATATATATATATATATATATATATATATATATATATATATATATATATATATATATATATATATATATATATCAGTTACGACCCACTCTGAGGAAGAATTGCAATGTCTACTATCTGCATTCTCCAATGCTTGTTCTGAATTTGGTTTAACAATTAGCAAAAAGAAGACACAGATTATGTCACAAGGTGCACATGGGGTACCATCAATCTTTATTGACGACGCCGAACTAGAGATAGTAGACCATTTTACATATCTAGGATCAGTGGTAAATAGCAAATTATCCCTAGATCAGGAAATCAACATCCGGATTGGTAAGGCAGCAACAACAATGAACAGGTTAAGAAAAAGAGTCTGGGAGAACAGGAAGCTTACTGCCAAAACAAAAGTCCTTGTCTATCAAGCCTGTGTCCTTAGTACTCTTCTCTATGGCAGTGAAACCTGGACAACTTACTCACACCAAGAGAACAATTTAAACAGCTTTCATATGCGGTGTCTGCGAAGAATTCTTGGTATTAAGTGGCAAGACAAAATCACAAATACTGAAGTATTGGAAAGATCAGGTTATGTGACAGTTTATTCCATGCTCAGTCTTCGTAGACTTAGATGGATAGGACATCTTAGGAGGATGGATGATGGTAGAATACCAAAGGATATCTTTTTTGGTGAATTACAGATGGGTAAGAGATCTCAGGGTCGGCCTCTACTACGACACAAAGATGTGTGTAAGCGGGACATGATTGATACAGGCATTGATAATGCACATTGGGAGCAAGTCGCCGCTGAACGTGTTGCATGGAGGGCAAACATCAGAAATAGAATAAAGTCAAAGGAGAAAATTATTGCAGAAAAGTCACACACCAAGCGTTTGAGACGTAAGATGGTGCATGATGGTGGAAATAACCACGTGTTCAGATGCACCCATTGTGAACGGACATTTACAGCGCAAATTGGCCTTATCAGTCACACTCGCTACCGCCATAGTTAAAAGTTATTATGCCTTTTTAGAGCACACACTATCGTCTGTCAAGACGGCAAGGTGCCAATGTAATGTATATGTATATATATATATATATATATATATATATATATATATATATATATATATATATATATATATAATATATATATATATATATATATACTGACAAAGACCACAAGACAGTAGATATCACGAAAGATCACAATAATAACATATATCCGAAGAACCAAATATCATATGTAAATATTATGAAAAGAAAGAAGAAAGTATACCATCAAAATATACACAGATCTGACGTTAGACACAAAAAGGCACGGTATATAATCCAGGACCACCACTGCGTCACTGCAGAACAAAACAAACCGACCTTTCGATTAACTTCCCAGAAAATATATGGTGCACCTAAGAAACTTACTTTGCCCTGTCTCACGAACTCCGCGAAACAACACAAAGATCTCTCCTACTCCTGACAAACACTGGACCACATACAAATAATTATGTAACACCCGAAAACAATATATATATAAGACAATGAGAGCAAACAAATTGTCCAAATGGTTGGCCGACACAATGAAGTCTTCAGTTTGTTTGAAATAGTTTCCAATAATTGCCTGGAAAATGTATGTTTGTAAATGTTCCGAAATGTCTACGCCGCTAAATCACAACAGAAAAATGTTCTTTTGATATGTTGTTACTTTCCCTGGACGTGGTGACAACAAAGTAATAATCCAAACGTCTTTTCTCAACCCAGTCCGTAACGTTATTATACCTTGGTTGCGGAGATGGTCCCTAGTTGTATCATATATGTGATAGATTCACGTTTAAAGACAAGGTTCAAGAAAAAAAAATGGCAGCAAATGTCCAGCTCTTTAACTCTGTACAGTCAGTTCTTTTTGGCAACTGTATGCGACCATGTTTGCGGTGATGACACGTAATCATTCGTTGTACAAATGTTTGCTCATGACAGAGTAATGATAACAAAGGGATTCAACACAAGGACGAACATAAAGTCTGGTTTTCGTTCAACCACTTGTTTTGTTCATTCATGCTTCATCTTCACGACGTATGAATCATCTTGACAACCATAGGACGTGGAAATTTCCTGAGTACCTTCACTCCATCCACCCCCGACTCATACTGTGACCTCAATTTCTCTTTATCACCGTCAGTGGAAAAAATCATTAGTAACTTCGTACTGGTAAACTGCCTTGACTTGTCGACCTGCGACCACACAGTGCGATTGCCTCGTCACACACACCTGTCACTATCTTTGGATTTTCAATCCTGTCCTGTCCTACACACACACACACATAGGACTGACCGCTCCTGTCGTAAACAACTTTGTGTCCACGCGACTTTTCACCTGTGCTGTCCACTACCCAGTCTCTTGACCTATAAACACATGCGCCTGTCCTCCAACATGACAGTTTGTGTATGCGCGCTCTTTGTGACTAGTGACCAACCCCTTCACCCCATACTCGATGTGAATATCTAAAGGGCCAAAAACAAAATTCCGCCAGTTTTCATCTCCAATACGCCCCACGAGTCCTTTTAACGGCGTCGGGAAATCTTGACCTGTCTGCGTTAATTCTCGACGCAGCCACTAAATTCAGCAATACTGTCTTGCTATCAAGTTTACCTGCAGTGACCTTCTCGTGACCTGTGTGCTGGCCAGTTTCCGCACGGAGAAAACCCAGTTTTTATACCGTGGACAACCTTTCACGTCCACTCTCCCCTCTCCGAGTGAGAAATGTTATTTTTACCTGGTTTCTCGTGAACTCTGTATTACTTCTCGGACACTTTGACATTGACCTTCAAATGAAAATGGTGTTTATTCGTTGTGCCATAATTGTCGTTGTAATTGGGCATCCGACTAATGTCTCTGATCTTATTCTCCTCTCTAATCGACGAGTTCCCAGATAAACAGAATGACCACAATGTCTATAATGCAATGGGTTATTTTGACGTTAGAGCCCTCAGATATCTCAGAATGACAACCCTGTCTATATTGCACCGTGTTCATTGACCGAATGTAGCCGTCAGAAAATCTTTACTAAGTGACGAGTTCCCAGATATCTCACGATGTTCTTTATAATAACTGAGTGAGCTGGTCGTTGTCTAGGATACACTGCTCCTTGTATGTCATTACAGAGTGTAAGTTGAGCTAGCCTCCTGTCTCATAATCCAACTCACCCCCGCAGTGCACATCCACCAGTCATTAAACAAGATTGAGTTGGCGCACATAATCCTTTAATGCAGAAAGAACATGGACAAACGGAACATAATTCTATATCCAGAAACAATATAATCCATATAAAATATATATCCTCCTCACAACTTAACCAGCACACATCACTGCCTTCTCAATGCCTTCTTAATCTCCAATTTGCAAGACAGTTATCCAGCTACTATCCACGGCTGGACCTCACACAATACAACCCACACACTGGGTCTAGCCTCCACTAACTATCCAACCCACTTTGGGTTCAGGCCTCCATTAAATATCCAACCCACTTTGGGTTCAGGCCTCAATTAACTATCCAACCCCCACTGGGTTTTAGGCCTGCATTCAAAACTCGGCGAACAACACAACACAGGAAGGAGCTCTCCTTCTAACTCCACTCCTATCCTTCGCCTCCCGACCAGCTCGGAGTCTAAACATCAACTGTCCTTCAAGTCCCCTGACTTCACACAAAACTAACTGTTTCTCACCCGATCCACCCTTGGGGTCTGCATCCACCCTCACCATTATTTCTCGTGGCTGGTTGTTTTTCTCATAGCCCGACTAGAGGTCACTAACCTAAATGTCAATGACATAGGCATATGTCACTTCACCTGCTGGGGACACTAGAGACACCCGTATGTGGTATTGCTTCACCTGCTGGGGACACTAGAGACACCCGTATGTGGCATTGCTTCACCTGCTGGGTGTCGTGAAATCACTGTAATTTTACAATCAGATGATAAAAATACCAAGGACAGTTTGATTCGCAACTCCAAGTTGTTCACTACAAGGAGTCGGTAAGATCAATCAATACAGTCGTCTTTGAAAGTCCCACACACGACAGAAAATTGTAGTCTTGTTATTGTGACCCGATTGGGAGAATGCAGAAAACAGGCTCACATCTTGTGGTTGTTGAAACAAGGGGGACCACTTTTGCATTGATTAAAAAAAGGGGAGATGAGAACTTATTCTGAAATGGATAGTCTGCCCCTGGAACATCTGATTTATTGACTTCAAAGAACTTCACTAGAACACTCCAGGCTCTTTGACAAAAACCGGACTTGTTTACTGTCAGTGTAGACCAGCAAGTTGACTAGAGCTGACGTGTTTCTGTACCGCTGTTAGGAATTCGGAGAGCATCTACTGTGTTAGATTTAATTAACATTAAATAACATATGTCTTTATGGCAAGTTGTAGATGCCATCCAGGAGTGATGCGGTGTTGCATAAGGTATTACAGATAGTGTATTTAGGCCTAATTAATATACGCAGTAGCCTTGTTAAAACTAGCTAGAGTTGATGATTAGCTCTGCTAGTTGAGAATAGAGTAGTGAAGTGAGAATTAGCTCTGCTAGTTGAGAATAGAGTAGGGAAGTGATGATTAGCTCTGTTAGTTGAGAATAGAGTAGTGAAGTGAGAATTAGCTCTGCTAGTGAGAATAGTGTAGTGGGGGTGATATTTGAAGAGATTTAAGAATGGGATTGGAGATGGGGGAAGTGTCCAATAGTGGGATCTTTCAGTGGGGTGCCCACTGGGGTTCTGCACTCTGTTTATTGGTCTTTCCTTGTCATAACCTGATTCGGACCTAGGTGATAAGCTCATCTGCTCTATGACAGAGTTTAGTTCACTGATAAATATCTGAGCAAGGCTGTAGGCCTACACTCAGCTGATAGGATCAGTGATTGGTGCTTTCACCCGGTGTATTATTTCTCTAACAGGTTCCCTGAAAGTTACGAAGAAGCTCTACACGAGTTTTGAAGAAAGTTTACTACGATTGGGAAGAACACCAGTTGAACAGTAAATGTTTTTCTTACGGAAAATGAATAACGTCAAAGAAGAAAGTTGTTCAATAATGTTTGGGCTGGGCCCATGATCAGGAGGGTCCACCGGAACAGGGCTCAGATGAGCGAAACCATTTAACGATTCCAGTGTGTTAAGGTTCACCTAGAATGGGTGATGTTTGTTGAGACACCACACCTCATACGAACATTAGTAACTACACGAGAACTTTAAATGTAATATTCACATGGTGTGGTAGATTCCAGGGAAATATTACAACGAATATTGTAATTTAGACACTATAGACAATAGATAGGATCAAGTCTATTTCCAACAACAGTGATACCAATTTTCACAGTACAGAGATTTTTACATTTTAAGAACTATAGGGACTTATAATGTGCAGTGTGCAACCCGTCCATGATCAGTAGTAAATAATAAACTGTATCTATTTCGACGGATCATGTCGATGGATTACCAGGTAGCTACAGAAGAAAGTCAGTGTCTGGCAGGAGAGATACATCACTCGGTGAGGTTGTCTTGTGCTGACCTAACGTGCTGTGGTGTGTCCTTGCAAGGATGAACTGACTGTGCTATTGATCTGAGGGTCCGATTCTACACACATTATAGAACACGTCGCACATTCTTCGCATACGCTTCTCACATACATTACACTTTTCTTTTAATAAATTAATTGTTATTAATTTTTAGAAGCTAGAGTTGTTGAGTATGTTGCGTTGGGGAAGAATGAGAGGGGGCATGATACAGCAGTAATAGAGAGAGAGAAAGAGGTGTCCATAAACTGACGGAGTTTTGTAGACGGATTCTAGGGGTTTCTCCAGGATAATGATAAGGGGTTAAAATATAATGTGTGTGTTGATTACTCTCACTCCAGGGACGAAACTTTAAACGGATACACGACATTATTGGGGGCTCGTAAATGTGATCTTTGGACAGCGGGATCTTTCGTAAACGGGGTCTTTTGACAGCGGAATCTCTTGTAGACGGGATCTGTTGACAGCGGAATGTCCTGACAACGGGGTCTTTTGACACGGGATCCTTAGTTACAGTACGGAGATACCATATTAGAGAGAATCCAGCTAGAGTGAATGTGGATAGGGGTTAAGACAAATATCTTACCTGTTCACACTTCACACGTCTGCATAGGTCTGTGGTCCTGATTCTACTCTTGTCACTGAGTGAATGTGTTGTGGTGTGCTGTGTGTTATTAAATATATAGATTTATTGTACTTGTTCATATATCTATATAATGGTTTGCAGTTAAATGTACTCAACCTGCTAACTTACCTCTCTGAAAAATGGCCACTCCTAAATTAACTACGACAGAACAAATGGCAAAGGTGGAAGAAATGGTCTTGTCGGGTTCTGCTATGAACGATTAAATACAGGAGGTGGAGAGAGAGTTTCGTCAAGCAGAAAGGGAAGATCGGAAGGCCGAATTGGAATTGAGAAAAATGGAGTTAGAAACTAAAAGGATAGAGGCTGAGCAAGCCACTAGAAGGTTGGAACTTGAAACAGAACAGGCTGCTAAGAAATTTGAAACAGAATAGGCTGCTAAGAAATTGGAAGCAGAACAAGCTGCTAAGAGATTGGAAGGGGAACAAGAAGCCCAGAAAAGGGAGCACGAGTACCGAATGCGGGAACTCGAGCTTAAGAGACAATCTGTGGAGAAACTGAGGGAGCAGTGGGAGGTTCCTCTCACCTGCTGGGGACACTAGAGACACCCGTATGTGGTATCGCTTCACCTGCTGGAGACACTAGAGACACCCGTATGTGGCATTGCTTCACCTGCTGCGACACTAGAGACACCCATGTGGCATTGCTTTATCTGCTGGGGACACTAGACACAACCGTATGTTGTATTGCTTCACCTGCTGGGGCTGGAGGGAGCCACTTCAGACACCCGAGTGTGTCTGTTTCACCTGCTGGGTACACTAGACACCCGTATGTGGCATTGCTTTATTTGCTGGGGACACTAGTAACACCAGTATGTTGTATTGCTTCACCTGCTGGGGTGGGAGGGAGCCACTTGAGACACGCGAGTGTGTCTGTCTCACCTGCTGGGTACACTAGACACCCGTGTGTGGCATCGCTTCACCTGCTGAGGACACTAGAGACACCCGTATGTGGCATCGCTTCACCTGCTGGGGACACTAGAGACACCCGTATGTGGCATTGCTTTATCTGCTGGGGGCACTAGACACACCCGTATGTTGTATTGCTTCATCTGCTGGGGTGGGAGGGAGCCACTTGAGACACCCGAGTGTGTCTGTTTCACCTGCTGGGTACACTAGACACCCGTATGTGGCATTTCTTCACCTGCTGGGGTCACTAGAGACACCCGTATGTGGCATTGCTTCACCTGCTGGGGACACTAGAGACACCCGTATGTGGCATTGCTTCACCTGCTGGGGACACTAGAGAAACCCGCATGTGGCATTGCTTCACCTGCTGCGGACATTAGAGACACCCGTATGTGGCATTGCTTCACCTGCTGGGGACACTAGAGACACCCGTATGTGGCATTGCTTCACCTGCTAGGGACAGTAGAGACACCCGTATGTGGCATTGCTTCACCTGCTGGGGACACTAGAGACACCCGTATGTGGCATTGCTTCACCTGCTACGGACACTACAGACACCCGTATGTGACATTGCTTCACCTGCTGGGGACACTAGACACAACCGTATGTGGCATTGCTTCACCTGCTGGGGACACTAGACACCCGTATGTGGCATTGCTTCACCTGCTGGGGACATTAGAGACACCTGTATGTGGCATTGCTTCACCTGTTGGGGACACTAGAGACACCCGTATGTGGCATTGCTTCACCTGCTGGGGACACTAGAGACACCCGTATGTGGCATTGCTTTATCTGCTGGGGACACTAGACACACCCGTATGTTGTATTGCTTCACCTGCTATTGTGGGAGGGAGCCATTCGATACACCCGAGTGTGTCTGTTTCACCTGCTGGGTACACTAGACACCCGTATGTGGCATTTCTTCACCTGCTGGGGACACTAGAGACACCCGTATGTGGCATTGCTTCACCTGCTGGGGACACTAGAGACACCCGTATGTGGCAGTGCTTCACCTGCTGGGGACACTAGAGACACCCGTATGTGGCATTGCTTCACCTGCTGGGGACACTAGAGACACCCGTATGTGGCATTGCTTCACCTGATGGGGACACTAGAGACACCCGTATGTGGCATTGCTTCACCTGCTGCGGACACTAGAGACACCCGTATGTGGCATTGCTTCACCTGCTAGGGACACTACAGACACCCGTATGTGACATTGCTTCACCTGCTGGTGACACTAGACACCCGTATGGGGCATTGCTTCACCTGCTGGGGACACTAGACACCCGTATGTGGTATTGCTTCACCTGCTGGGGACACTAGAGACACCCGTATGTGGCATTGCTTCACCTGCTAGGGACACTACAGACACCCGTATGTGACATTGCTTCACCTGCTGGGGACACTAGACACCCGTATGGGGCATTGCTTCACCTGCTGGGGACACTAGACACCCGTATGTTGTATTGCTTCACGTGCTGGGGTGGGAGGGAGCCACTTGAGACACCCGAGTGTGTCTGTTTCACCTGCTGGGTACACTAGACACCCGTATGTGGCATTTCTTCACCTGCTGGGGACACTAGAGACACCCGTATGTGGCATTGCTTCACCTGCTGGGGACACTAGACACCCGTATGTGGCATTGCTTTACCTGCTGGTGTGGGAGGGAGCCACTTGAGACACCCGAGTGTGTCTGTTTCACCTGCTGGGTACACTAGACACCCGTATGTGGCATTGCTTCACCTGCTGGGGACACTAGACACCCGTATGTGGCATTGCTTCACCTGCTGGGTACACTAGACACCCGTATGTGGCATTGCTTCACCTGCTGGGGACACTAGACACCCGTATGTGGCATTGCGTCACCTGCTGGGGTGGGAGGGAGCCACTTGAGACACCCGAGTGTGTCTGTTTCACCTGCTGGGTACACTAGACACCCGTATGTGGCATTGCTTCACCTGCTGGGGACACTAGACACCCGTATGTGACATTGCTTCACCTGCTGGGGACACTAGACACAACCGTATGTGGCATTGCTTCACCTGCTGGGGACACTAGACACCCGTATGTGGCATTTCTTCACCTGCTGGGGACATTAGAGACACCCGTATGTGGCATTGCTTCACTTGCTGGGGACACTAGACACCCGCATGTGACATTGCTTCACCTGCTGGGGACACTAGAGACACCCGTAATTGGTATTGCTTCACCTGCTGGGGACACTAGAGACACCCGTATGTGGCATTGCTTCACCTTCTGGGGACACTAGATACACCCGTATGTGGTATTGCTTCACCTGGTGGGGACACTAGATACACCCGTATGTGGCATTGCTTCACCTGGTGGGGATACTAGAGACACCCGTATGTGGTATTGCTTCATCTGCTGGGGACACTAGAGACACCTGTATGCGGTATTGCTTCACCTTCTGGGGACACTAGATACACCCGTATGTGGTATTGCTTCACCTGGTGGGGATACTGGATACACCCGTATGTGGTATTGCTTCACCTGCTGGGGACACTAGACATACCCGTATGTGGTATTGCTTCACCTGGTGGGGACACTAGATACATCCGTATGTGGTATTGCTTCACCTGGTGGGGATACTAGATACACCCGTATGTGGTATTGCTTCACCTGCTGGGGACACTAGAGAAACCCGTATGTGGTATTGCTTCACCTGCTGGGGTTGGAGGGAGCCACTTGAGACACCCGAGTGTGTCTGTTTCACCTGCTGGGTACACTAGACACCCGTATGTGGCATTGCTTTATTTGCTGGGGACACTAGTAACACCAGTATGTTGTATTGCTTCACCTGCTGGGGTGGGAGGGAGCCACTTGAGACACCCGAGTGTGTCTGTCTCACCTGCTGGGTACACTAGACACCCGTATGTGGCATCGCTTCACCTGCTGGGGACACTAGAGACACCCGTATGTGGCATTGCTTCACCTGCTGGGGACACTAGAGACACCCGTATGTGGCATTGCTTTATCTGCTGGGGACACTAGACAGACCCGTATGTTGTATTGCTTTATCTGCTGGGGTGGGAGGGAGCCATTTGAGACACCCGAGTGTGTCTGTTTCACCTGCTGGGTACACTAGACACCCGTATGTGGCATTTCTTCACCTGCTGGGGACACTAGAGACACCCGTATGTGGCATTGCTTCACCTGCTGGGGACATTAGAGACACCCGTATGTGGCATTGCTTCACCTGCTGGGGACACTAGAGACACCCGTATGTGGCATTGCTTCACCTGCTAGGGACACTAGAGACAACCGTATGTGGCATTGCTTCACCTGATGGGGACACTAGAGACACCCGTATGTGGCATTGCTTCACCTGCTAGGGACACTACAGACACCCGTATGTGACATTGCTTCACCTGCTGGGGACACTAGACACAACCGTATGTGGCATTGCTTTACCTGCTGGGGACACTAGACACCCGTATGTGGCATTGCTTCACCTGTTGGGGACACTAGAGACACCCGTATGTGGCATTGCTTCACCTGCTGGGGACACTAGACACACCCGTATGTTGTATTGCTTCACCTGCTGGGGTGGGAGGGAGCCATTTGAGACACCCGAGTGTGTCTGTTTCACCTGCTGGGTACACTAGACACCCGTATGTTGCATTTCTTCACCTGCTGGGGACACTAGAGACACCCGTATGTGGCATTGCTTCACCTGCTGGGGACACTAGACACCCGTATGTGGCATTGCTTTACCTGCTGGGGTGGGAGGGAGCCACTTGAGACACCCGAGTGTGTCTGTTTCACCTGCTGGGTACACTAGACACCCGTATGTGGCATTGCTTCACCTGCTGGGGACACTAGACACAACCGTATGTTACATTGCTTCACCTGCTGGGGACACTAGACACAACCGTATGTGGCATTGCTTCACCTGCTGGGGACACTAGAGACACCCGTATGTGGCATTGCTTCACCTGCTGGGGACACTACAGACACCCGTATGTGGCATTGCTTCACCTGCTGGGGACACTACAGACACCCGTATATGACATTGCTTCACGTGCTGGGGACACTAGACACAACCGTATGTGGCATTGCTTCACCTGCTGGGGACACTACAGACACCCGTATGTGGCATTGCTTCACCTGCAGGGGACACTAGACACACCTGTATGTGTCTGTTTTACCTGCTGTGGAATAATTTCGTGTGCTTTCATCCAAAAAGTGTTGAATTTTAGTAAGTTGGTAAACTTTTTGTGCTATTCTCTTGGTAAGGACGTGAACATGAGGGCTCCAGTTTAAATGTCTGTCAATTAAAAGACCTAGTGTTTTATGTTCATTTACATTAATTATAGGTAACGTGTCCACGAGCGGTGTCCCAGTTATGGCTAGGGTCTGTAGTTTTTGTCTGGTCGTTATTAGCATGGATTTGGTTTTGTCGATGTTAATTACCATGCGGTTTTCATTGCTCCATCTACTGAGGAAGTAGTAAGTAATCTAGTAAGGACGTAGGGAAGATGATGGAGCGAGAGGGAGAGAGAAAGGCGTGTGTTTCGTGAATTTTATATTGAAGTGTTGAAAGATAATAACACATGCTCTTGCTGGAATGTATTAAAATGTTTCGTGAGTATCTCACAGTTCCACGTGAATGTCTCACACCTCTACGTGAATGTCTCACAGCTCTACGTGAATGTCTCACACCTCTACGTGAATGTCTCACAGCTCTACGTGAATGTCTCACAGCTCTACGTGAATGTTTCACAGCTCTACGTGAATGTCTCACAGCTCTACGTGAATGTCTCACAGCTCTACGTGAATGTCTCACGTGAAGTGATTGATAGAGACAATGCGTGGTTAACACACAAAATAGTCGCTTGTTAAAGATTAAAGAAGCCATCATGATTAATCTGCACAGACCAGCTTTGTGCAAACAGAAAGACATGATAGTCAGTTTAAAATGACAGTGGAAGGCAATTGAAATTACTGTGCGAATTTGTGTATATTTCAGCTTGAAGGATGTATCTAGTTACGTTACTTTATGTTGCATATGTACCTGACCTAATGCAGAGAAATATGCCAGGCAATAAATCGTGCAATCTATTGTTCGTGTCTTCCTTATTCAAATTCACTACGGGAAAACATTGTTATGTATTGCCTTGTTTACACCTTTTCCTCCCGCGAATCCATACTGTTCTTCGCCAATTTCCATGTTTATTTTCATCCTTGTTCTTCTCATTATAAATCTAAGTAGAAGCTTAGTGACGTGGTTTATGACAGCGGTTCTCAATCTTTTTTGGCCCGTGCCCCCTTCACTATATTTTCAGAACTTCATTCCCCCCCCCCCCCTTTCGTATTCCCTCCCTATAAATCCCCCTGACACAAAGTGAATGTTGACTAAGTTACATATAGAGTAGCTATGGTTGTGTCTAGGGGAATGTCAATGTATATGGTATGTTGAACAACCGATCAACCACGATGCATCACAACCAAACAACAGTCAGTGAACAAGCGTTAATTTGCGCACATAATATTTCTTTAATTCTGAATTAACACGGACATACGTAACATATAAATCCAGGAACAATGATTCTCTCAGAATATATCTCCATCTCAATGGAACACTTCGAATAACACTGCCTCTCAAGGCCTACTAAATCTCGTCCCACACGACAGGTATACTAGCCTCTCTCTAGGCCCGACTCAAAGTAACCCACTCTGGGTCTCGAATTCCACTCACTATCCATGGAAACCCACAGTGCGGAGTTATCTTCCGAACTCCGTCACAATTCTTCACTTTCTCAGACCACGACCTCTTCCTGGTCCGGTCTAAACTCCAACTCCCCTCGTCAATCTTTGTCCTTGTCTTATCACCCCTTCTATGCCCCCTCACAACGCTCCACACAAAACTACCTCACTGCTCCAACTGTCTGCCTCACAATTATCCTAGCCAGCTGACCTCTTCTCGGCTCCCCCTATAATTACTGTCTTCTCATTTTCGCCCTCTGGGGGACTTACTATCCGCCCTATTTTATCTCGTGAACTGTTTATATTATACGGACACTCACCTTACTGTCAATGACCCCAGGCATGTGTCACCCCCCTTACACCCCTACATAGTGTACGTAAAAATGGAAGCTACATGTAATAACACTTACTAGAACGTCTACATAAAACGTGATTTGCAGGCCTACTTACGTTATAAAATGAATTTCAGAAGGGCAAGAAGTACAGAACTGTAAAGTATGGAGGGGGGAACAATATCAAGTAATCGGTTCTTGTATTAACGCTATCTTTAAATAATCTTAATTCTTTCTCTCTCTCTCTCTCTCTCTCTCTCTCTCTCTCTCTCTCTCTCTCTCTCTCTCTCTCTCTCTCTCTCTCTATCTCTCTCTCTTCCCCCCCCCCCGCTGGAAATCCTAAGATTCCCTCTCCCGGGGGGGGGGGGGGATTCCCTACCGGTTTAGAACCAATGGTTTATGAGGTTAATTTTGTGAAAGTCTTTGCATTTAATTGCTCCTGGTCTTTTTGGTATAGCTATAAATACAGATTTCAGCATATCACTGGGTAAATATCCACTGCTGTAAATATCATTCAACATTTTGGTTAATATATCTACTCCAAATTCTCCCAATACTTCTAATTCTTCTATTGTGATTTCATCTGGCCCAGCTGTTTTTCCTTTCTTCATATGTTTCATAGCGTCAGCGACTTCTTTTAGAATAGGTGGGCCTTCTAAGTTACTTTCTCCTGTTAATTCTTCTCTTTCTCCATTATATAATTCTCTTATATACTCATTCCATCTCTTTATTATAACCTCTTCCTCCAGTAATATCTTTCCTGTTTTTGATTTCAAACACCTTGTATTGTGACGCCAGGTTCTCCTTCGGGAGACCCGGGTTTGAATCCTCGGTAAGGTGTTAATTTTTTTCTGTCGGGGGCAAAAAGAAAACTCTAACCTGCACAGTTCGCGGCGACTGCACTAGCCAGGCGGCCTTACTTCCTCAGGATCACAGTAAAAGAACAAGGGTGATAGGAGCGACTGTAACAACTATAGGGGTATCTCACTTCTGTGTATTGTTGGGAAAGTATTTGCCAGAATTGTTCTGCGCAGACTTCAAGTCCTAGGAGATCAAGTCTACCCCGAATCACAGTGTGGCTTTCGACAGAACCGGTCTACCCTTGATATGATATTCTCATTGCGACAAATGCAAGAAAAATGCCGTGAACAGAATCAACCACTGTTTATAGCCTTCATCGACCTCACACAGGCATTTGATTTGGTCAGTCGTGAGGGTCTGTTCAAGATACTAAAGAAGATTGGCTGCCCATCAACCGTTTTGTCCATTGTGGAATCGTTCCACACAGGCATGAAGGGTATAATCAAGTTTGATGGTGCAACTTCTGAAGAATTTGAAATCAAGAGTGGAGTTAAGCAAGGTTGTGTACTAGCTCCCACCCTCTCTGGAATATACTTTTCACTTCTTCTGAAATATGCATTTCGTGATCAGGATGGTGGTATATACATTCACTCACGCTCAGATGGCGGCCTCTACAATGCTCAGAGATTGAAGGCTAAGACCAAAATTAGGAGGGTACTGATCAGAGAGTTGCTTTTTGCAGATGATGCTGCAGTTACGACCCACTCTGAGGAAGAATTGCAATGTCTACTATCTGCATTCTAGCATGCAGCATTGCTTCACCTTCTGGGGACACTAGAGACACCCGTATGTGGTATTGCTTCACCTGCTGGGGACACTAGAGACACCCGTAATTGGTATTGCTTCACCTGCTGGGGACACTAGAGACACCCGTAATTGGTATTGCTTCACCTGCTGGGGACACTAGAGACACCCGTAATTGGTATTGCTTCACCTGCTGGGGACACTAGAGACACCCGTATGTGGTATTGCTTCACCTGGTGGGGATACTAGAGACACCCGTATGTGGTATTGCTTCACCTGCTGGGGACACTAGAGACACCCGTAATTGGTATTGCTTCACCTGCTGGGGACACTAGAGACACCCGTAATTGGTATTGCTTCACCTTCTGGGGACACTAGAGACACCTGTATGTGGTATTGCTTCACCTGCTGAGGACACTAGAGACACCCGTATGTGGTATTGCTTCACCTTCTGGGGACACTAGAGACACCCGTATGTGGCATTGCTTCACCTGCTAGGGATACTACAGACACCCGTATGTGGTATTGCTTCACCTTCTGGGGACACTAGAGACACCCGTATGTGGTACTGCTTCACCTGCTGGGGACACTACAGACACCCGTATGTGGTATTGCTTCACCTGGTGGGGATACTAGAGACACCCGTATGTGGTATTGCTTCACCTGCTGGGGACACTAGAGACACCCGTATGTGGTATTGCTTCACCTGGTGGGGATACTAGAGACACCCGTATGTGGTATTGCTTCACCTGCTGGGGACACTAGAGACACCCGTAATTGGTATTGCTTCACCTGCTGGGGACACTAGAGACACCCGTATGTGGCATTGCTTCACCTTCTGGGGACACTAGATACACCCGTATGTGGTATTGCTTCACCTGGTGGGGACACTAGATACACCCGTATGTGGTATTGCTTCACCTGGTGGGGATACTAGAGACACCCGTATGTGGTATTGCTTCATCTGCTGGGGACACTAGAGACACCTGTATGCGGTATTGCTTCACCTTCTGGGGACACTAGATACACCCGTAATTGGTATTGCTTCACCTGCTGGGGACACTAGAGACACCCGTAATTGGTATTGCTTCACCTTCTGGGGACACTAGAGACACCTGTATGTGGTATTGCTTCACCTGCTGAGGACACTAGAGACACCCGTATGTGGTATTGCTTCACCTTCTGGGGACACTAGAGACACCCGTATGTGGCATTGCTTCACCTGCTAGGGATACTACAGACACCCGTATGTGGTATTGCTTCACCTTCTGGGGACAATAGAGACACCCGTATGTGGTATTGCTTCACCTGCTGAGGACACTAGAGACACCCGTATGTGGTATTGCTTCACCTTCTGGGGACACTAGAGACACCCGTATGTGGCATTGCTTCACCTGCTAGGGATACTACAGACACCCGTATGTGGTATTGCTTCACCTTCTGGGGACACTAGAGACACCCGTATGTGGTACTGCTTCACCTGCTGGGGACACTACAGACACCCGTATGTGGTATTGCTTCACCTGGTGGGGATACTAGAGACACCCGTATGTGGTATTGCTTCACCTGCTGGGGACACTAGAGACACCCGTATGTGGTATTGCTTCACCTGGTGGGGATACTAGAGACACCCGTATGTGGTATTGCTTCACCTGCTGGGGACACTAGAGACACCCGTAATTGGTATTGCTTCACCTGCTGGGGACACTAGAGACACCCGTATGTGGCATTGCTTCACCTTCTGGGGACACTAGATACACCCGTATGTGGTATTGCTTCACCTGGTGGGGACACTAGATACACCCGTATGTGGTATTGCTTCACCTGGTGGGGATACTAGATACACCCGTATGTGGTATTGCTTCACCTGCTGGGGACACTAGAGACACCCGTATGTGGTATTGCTTCACCTGCTGGCAATATAAAATGACACAAACTTGTGCATCTTTACATAATAGTATTACGACACATACAGGAACCTGGTGTCAACATCAATTCTACCCACTAATTGCAAACACTAGACAAGCTACAAACAACCATCAAGAATAAACGACCCGGCAAGCTTTCTCGCGGTGTGATTTTGTTGTCTGATAATATTCGTCCGCATGTCGCAAAGATTGTGCAAGAAGCATTAGCAAGGAAGAAGTGGGAAATTCTGCGACATCCTGCCTATAGTCCTGATTTGTCACCATGTGATTTTCAGTTGTTCGGACCTCTAAAACAAAGCTCTGAAGGGGCAACGATTTCACACAGATGCAGACGTAATGAATGCGGTAAACACTTGGTTCAGTGAGCAACCACAATCCTTTTTTTGCTGACGGCATTCGCCGCCTAGCTAAGCAATGGGATGCTTCCCTGAATGCCTATGGTGACTTCTTCTGACCAATCCATGGTGCATAATTCATTCAAAATGAATACTTTATTTAATTATACCACACCTGTTATTATGTCTTTCACGCTTTTGTCATAAAGCCATTGGAACGGGTTTCAAATGAACGTCCCTATTTATTCCACCATCCTGATCACGTAAGGCATGTTTCAGTAGAAGTGTAAAGTATATTCCAAAAAGGGTAGGAGCAAATACACAACCTTGCTTAACTCCACTCTTGATTTCAAATTCTTATGAAGTTGCACCATCAAACTTCATTATACCCTTCATGCCATTGTGGAACGATTCCACAATGGACAGAAGAGTTGGCGGGCAGCCAATCTTCTTTAGTGCCTTGAACAGATCCTAACGACTGACCAAATGAACAGTCTCTGTGACGTCGATGATGGCAATAAACAGTGGTTGATTCTGTTCACGGCATGTTTCCTGTATTTGTTGCAATGAAAATATCATTTCAATGGTAGGCCGGTTCTGTCGGAATCCACACTGTGATTCAGGGTAGACTTGATCTCCCTGGACTTCAAGTCGGCGCAAAATAATTCTGGCACATACCTTCCCAACAATACACAGAAGTGAGATACTCCTATAGTTGTTGCAGTCGCTCCGATCGCCCTTGTTCTTGTACAGTGTCATGATGCTTGCATCTTTTAAATCCCATAGGACTTGCCCTTCTCGCCAGCATAGCTCTATTAGCTGGTGGATCTGTAGAGTGAGTGTGTCTTGCCCACTCCTGATAACCTCTATTGGAATCCCATCCTTACCTGGAGCCTTGCCAGATGCAAGTTCATTTATAGCACACTTAACTTATATTACGTTGGGAAGTGTGTCCAGGTGGTCAAGAGTTGGCAGGGCCTCTATGGCGTTGAGGGCATCATCCGCTAGCTTGGTCTCACTTGAGTAAAGCTCCAAATAGTGCTCTACCCATCTACCCATCTGCTGTTTCTTATCAGTGATGATTTGTCCAGTCAAGGTTTTCAGTGCTGCACTTCTTTTGATAATTGGACCACAGACTTTCTTTATCCTTTCTTATATACTTCTGGTATTTACCTTATCACTCGCATTTTGAATGGACTCACATAACTTGATCCAATAGTCATTTGCGCACTGCCTGGCAGCCTTTTGCACATCCTTCCTAGCTTGCTTCAGCTCACTCAGTGTTACGCGTTGGTCTTTCCTTGTTTCTTAAGAGAGCTATCTTCTTCTTATCAATCAAGGGCTGCAAAGTCTGACTGTTTGCCGCAAACCAGTCCTACCACTTATGATCCACAGTGCCGTAAACCACTACGGCAGTTTTATAAAGAGTTTCCTTAAGTTGACCCCACTTTTCATTTACTGTACAATTTTCTGGTGTATCAGTGAAAGCGTCTTCAAGTTGCTGTTGGAACTCAAAGCACTTATCAGAATCTTGGGTGGTAAAAATATTAATCCTGGGGCTACATTTGTCTTTAGTCGTGTAGATTCTCTTTGGTCTCAGTCTAATCCTTGCAACAACCAAAGGATGATCAGTGTCACAATCAGCACTGTAGTAACTTCGAGTTAATGATATTTCATTCAAATGTTGTCTCTGTGTGATGATAACGTCTAGCTTATGCCAATGGCCGGATCTTGGATGTTTCCGTGTGCCTTATGGCGCTCTTTTGTTTTACAAATTGAAATGGTAATACATAGGATGTTTCTGGTGCATTGCAGCCTTTGCCCATTGTCATTCATGTGACCGATGCTGTATATTCCAAGGCATACTGGCCATGAACTGGAGTCCTTGCCCACACGAGCATTAAAATCAGTGAATCACCCATTGTATAAATGTTGTCAGATTTTGGAACTGCCTTGACCACAGTCTAACTCCTCATAGAATAAATTCTTCACATCATCAGAGGAAGTGAGTGTCCGTGCATATGCAATGATAATGGTGGCAAAACCACAAGTGGTTGCCAAGATCAGGGATAATAGTCTTTCATTTCCGCAAACTGAAAATTCAATCATTCCCGGTATTGAATTCTTTACTGCAAAGCCCACTCCGTGTTGTCTGTTTATTTCCTGTCCTCTACCTTTCCAAAAACAAACAAAAAAAGTGTAATAGTTTTCCCTGAGTGACCCTTCCTCGGAGAGGCTAGTCCCCTGCATACCAGAAATATAAATGTTGAAACGATTGAGTTCGGCATCAATCACAGCCATTTTTCTCACATCGTCAATATTCGCCAGGTCAATGGAAAATCCTGAACACGTGGTCAACACGTTCCATATTGCAAGCCGTAGCTTGAGGTTTCTATTTTTCTTTTTAGTAGTACTTAGTGTATTGGTTTTACAGCCTGCGATTCAGATTCTGTCCTAGCCCCAAGCACCCATTGAAGCAGGCAGGCTGTGGCGGATCAGCACCCAATTGGCCGGGGGCTGCCCAGCTTGAGGCAGGTGGTAGCTGATCAGTGACACCTGTAGGTGTCTCCCACCGTCAGAGGCAACGCGTGGCGTCCCATGTCTACGCCAAATGACAAGGACTTATAACCCGTAACAGTTGCCTCTCGCTTTGATTCCGAGACCAGTTAAGACCAGGGATGGAGTTATACCTCTCCATAGCACAAAGCCTGAACTGAAATATAGAGACCATGTGTTGCCCATGTAGCATGATCCCTTTCTCTCGGCCTGCCTAGTTCACTCCAGAGGAAAGGTACACCAATACATCTGGAACAAGACAGCTGCAAAAGCTGCCGGATCAGCAAAGCAATGCTCTAACTGTCCGCCTGTCGGAGCTTCCATCCTAGACCAGCTGCTGACCAAGGTTTAAGTACTGGACTGCCCTGCCATGACATTTTGTCTTTAGGTTGCATTTACAAAATAAGGCTTGTACCCTCCCAATTGCGCTCCTCCGCCCGAAGCCGTTGGCACAATGATGGGTGTCGGGTTTGGTAAGCGCCGCCCAACGTTCGGCGCTAACAGAAAGCAGGTAGTACCATCTACTGTCATACGGTAGCTCAGTCATATCTGACTAAGACCCGACAATAAATTCATTGGCACCTTGCCGTCTTGACAGACAATAGTTTGTGCTTTAAAAAGGCATAATAACTTTTAACTATGGCGGTAGCGAGTGTGACTGATAAGGCGCTGTAAATGTCCGTTCACAGTGGGTGCATGTGAACACGTGGTCGTTTCCACCATCATGCACCATCTTACGTCTCAAACGCTCGGTGTGTGACTTATCTGCAATAATTTTCTCCTTTGTCTTTATTCCATTTCTGATGTTCGCCCTCCATGCAACACGTTCAGCGGCGACTTGCTCCCAATGTGCATTATCAATACCTGTATCAATCATGTCCCGCTTACACACATCTTTGTATAGTAGTAGAGGCCGACCCTGAGATCTCTTACCCATCTGCAATTCACCAAAAAAAGATGCCCTTTGGTATTCTACCATCACCCATCCTCCTAAGATGTCCTATCCATCTAAGTCTACGAAGACTGAGCGTGGAATAAACTGTCACACAACCTGATCTTTCCAATACTTCAGTATTTGTGATTGTGTCTTGCCACTTAATACCAAGAATACTTCGCAGAAACCGCATATGACCTCCTAATTTTGGTCGTGGCCTTCCATCTCTGAGCATTGTAAAGGCCGCCATCTGAGCGTGAGTGAATGTATACACCATCATCCTGATCACGAAAGGCATATTTCAGTAGAAATGAAAAGTATATTCCAAAGAGGGTTGGAGCTAGTTCACAACCTTGCTTAACACCACTCTTGATTTCAAACTCTTCTGAAGTTGCACCATCAAACTTGGTTATACCCTTCATGCCTGTGTGGAACGATTCCACAATGGACAGAAGAGTTGGTGGGCAGCCAATCTTCTTTAGTGCCTTGAACAGACCCTCACGACTGACCAAATCAAATGCCTGTGTGAGGTCGATGAAGGCTATAAACAGTGGTTGATTCTGTTCATGGCATTTTTCTTGCATTTGTCGCAATGAGAATATCATATCAATGGTAGACCGGTTCTGTCGAAAGCCACACTGTGATTCGGGGTAGATTTGATCTCCTAGGACTTGAAGTCTGCGCAGAACAATTCTGGCAAATACTTTTCCAACAATACACAGAAGTGAGATACCCCTATAGTTGTTGCAGTCGCTCCGATCGCACTCGTTCTTGTACAGTGTTATGATGCTTGAATCTTTGAAATCCTGTGGGACTTGTCCTTCTCGGCAGCATAGCTCTATTAGCTGGTGGATCTGTATAGTGAGTGTGTCTTGCCCACTCCTGATAACCTCTATTTGAATCCCATCCTTACCTGGAGCCTTGCCAGATGCAAGTTCATTTATAGCACACTTAACTTCTATTATGGTGGGAAGTGTGTCCAGGTGGTAAAGAGTTGGTAGAGCCTCTATGGCGTTGAGGGCATCATCCGCTAGTTTGGTCTTACTTGAGTAAAGCTCCAAATAGTGTCCTACACATCTGTCCATCTGCTGTTTCTTATCAGTGATGATTTCTCCAGTCAAGGTTTTCAATGGTGCACTTCTTTTGATCACTGGACCACAGGCTTTCTTTATTCCTTCATACATGCTTCTTATGTTTCCCTTATCACTTGCGATTTGAATGGACTCACATAACTTGATCCAATAATCATTTGCACCCTGCCTGGCAGCCTTTTGCACATCCTTCCTCGCTTGCTTCAGCTTACTCAGAGTGTTACGCGTTGGTCTTTCCTTGTTTCTTAAGAGAGCTTTCTTCTTCTTATCAATCAAGAGCTGCAGTGTCTCGCTGCTTGCCGCAAACCAGTCCTGCCTCTTATGATCCACAGTGCCGTAAACCCCTACGGCAGTTTTATAAAGAGTTTCCTTAATTTGACCCCACTTTTCATTTACTGTACAATTTTCTGGTGTATCAGTGAAAGCGTCTTCAAGTTGCTGTTGAAACTGAAAGCACTTTTCAGGATCGTGAGTGTTAATAATATTAATCCTGGGGCTAGGTTTGTGTTTAGCTGTGTAGATTCTCTTTGGTCTCAGTCTAACCCTTGCAACAACCAAAGAATGATCCGTATCACAGTCAGCACTGTGGTACCTTCGAATCAATTATATATGGTTCAGATGTTGTCTCCGTGTGATGATGAAGTCCATCTGATGCCAATGGCAGGATCTTGGACGTTCCCATATGACCTTATGCATCTCTTTTGTTTTACTCTTTTGTAATACATAGGTCATTACTGGTGCAATGCTCCAGCAGCCTTTGCCCATTATCATTCATGCGACCGATGTTGTATTTTCCAAGGCACACTGGCCATGAACTCGAGTCCTTGCCCACACGAGCATTGAAATCACCGAGCATATAAATGTAGTCGGATTTTGGAACTGCCTTGATCGCAGAGTCTAACTCCTCATAGAACGAATCCTTCACATCATCAGAGGAATCGAGTGTCTGTGCATATGCAGTAATAATGGTGGCAAACCCACAAGAGGTTGCCAAGCGCAGGGATAATAGTCTTTCATTTCCTCCTGCTGGAATTTCAATCATTCCCAGTAGCGAATTCTTCACAGCAAAGCCCACACCGTGTTGCCTTTATTCTGCCTGCCCTCTACCCTTCCAAAAAAAGGTGTAATTGTTTTCCCTGAGTGACCCTTCCTCAGCAAGGTGAGTCTCCTGCAGGCCAGCAATATCAATGTTAAGACGATTGAGTTCGGCATCAATCACAGCCGTTTTTCTCACATCGTCAATATTGGTCAAGTCAGTGGAAAATCCTGGACACATGGTTCTCACGTTCCAGGTTGCAAGCCGTAGCTTGAGGTTTCTATTTTTATTTTTGTTTGTACCTGGTGCATTGGTTTTACAGCCTGCGAAAAAAACACCCATTGAAGCAGGCAGGCTGTGGCGGATCAGCACCCAATTGGCCGGGGGCTGCCCAGCTTGAGGCGGGCGTTAGCTAATCAGTGACACCTGTAGGTGTCTCCCACCGTCAGTTAAGACCAGGGATGGAGTTATTGCCTCTCCATAGCACAAAGCCTGGACTAAAATATAGAGATCATGTGTTGCCCATGCAGCATGATCCCTCTCTCGGCCTGCCTAGTTCACTCCAGAGGAACGGTAACACCCCTATATCTGGAACAAGACAAGCCGCAGAAGCTGCCGGATCAGCAAAGCAATGCTCTAACTGTCCGCCTGTCGGAGCTTCGATCGTAGACCAGCCGCCAACCAAGGCTTAGGGCCTGGTCTGCCCTGCCATGACATTTTGTCTTTAGCTTGCATTTCCTCGCACCAGGGTAAGGCTTGTACCCTCCCAATTGCGCTCTTCCGCCCGAAGCCGTTGACACAATGTGGGGTGTCGGGTTTGATAAGCGCCGCCCAACGTAACAGAAAGCAGGTAGTACCGTCTACTGTCATAGGGTAGTTCAGTCATATCTGACTAAGACCTGACAGCTTGACAGCTTGACAGCTTGAATAAATTATTGTCCTAGAAACACACAGGCGTAATATCACGTGATGTGAGGTCAGATGTACATGATACCCAGCTGGACAAAGAAGAAGAGATAGAGAGACAAATGACAACTAAGCACAAGTGAAGGGATACCAACTATTACTGACTGTATAGAACACCACAGAATTCGGACATTTAGCTCGAATGGAACAAGATCAACCAGCGGCTAGAGAGTTCTACATGGGAACATCGGGATACAAGGTGAGAGGATGGCCCAGGAACAAGATCAACCAGCGGCTGGAGAGTTCTACATGAGAACATCGGGATACAAGGTGAGAGGATGGCCCAGGAAGAGTTGGCTAGATGGAGTACAATAGATATTTAAGAATTCAAATACTGCATGACGTTAGTATAAACAACAAGACAAGCCACACAGAGTCAGTTACATTGTCCTCCTCTCTGCGACGCATCACGGCGCAAGCAGTAGGGCAGCGGAGAAGAAGAGGAAGATGCAACATCAATACTCCCTCTACTGTAGCCAACAATGATAACATTCCTGATGTTGTATGTGATAATAACGCATGGTACTTTCCGTGATAATAACGCATGGTACTTTCCATCCAGTAACTCACACCATTCGTCTAGAAACCTAGTTCGTACAGTATAGTGTCAGGTATAATTGAATAGCTTAACAGTTCTACCAACTGAAAATCTAGAACAGGCTTGATGTAATTAACTCTTTTATTTCACATGGAAAAACCGGGTTAGCTGTCGTCCCGGAAGCATTTTTTCGGAACAGTAAAACACCGAACTGTCCTGGAAGACTGTGCCCTCTGGCAACCCTGCACTACCCGTGACTGGTCAGATAGAGTCTAGAAGTGCCAATCATTTCCCGTGACGTCATATATCTCCCCACTCCCCTGGAACGTTGGCGGGAACACTGAAACGCTTCACTGTTTTGTTCACTAAGTTCCCGAAGAAGATCTTAAGGTCATAAGGTTAGCTATAGGTTACATCATCTCATCAAGACTGTTCCCTGTTGTCTATTTTCGTCCCTTTGATCACTAAAACATTTGCCGCTGAATTCTCCGGTTTTTATTCCTCGATTTTTGAGCTACCTGCCACAAAAAGGGGGGAAAACTTAATGTTTGCCTTTTCTTCAACAGGTTTAAGTTGACAGGCTGTTGTTGGTGTTGGCGGCAGGTGGCGCTGAGCGAAGTTAGCAGAAGGAGAAACCAGGCAATGTTGTTGTGATAGCTTCTCTCCCCTTTCCTGAGGCTGGCCAGCCGTGCGGTGACGTGCCAGCCGAGGTAGCTGTGTGAGCGACCAGCTGTGCGTGAGTACAAACTTTTCTTTCGCGTGCATACACGTTTGCTGGTGAGTAGTTCACATACACAAAGTACACGCACTGTTTCACTATGAGTAACGGGTGAGGAATGGGGCCGTATGTTTCAGCCTGGCTCGGATGTATCAAATACTTGTTATTCTTGATTGTTGCTACTTGTGAGGGTAATGACAGTGCCAAGCGGCTCTACGACGACCTGCTCAGGAGCAGCGGCTACAACAAACTGATCCGTCCGGTGAGCAACACCTCCCACATACTGGAAGTGAAGCTGGGCATCCGCTTGTCACAGCTGATTGACATTGTAAGTAGGTCACGTGTGTTGTTGGTCTGTCTGTGTCTAGCTCTTGAGTGTTCTATAGTTAGCCATCCAAGATAGTGTTCCTGTTTTGTTTTTGTTTATAAACGGTTGAAACTCAACGCTTCATCACACCGACTAGTTTAATCACCGCTAAGTATCAATAACCGTGACAACTCATCACTAACTAGGTACAACCCATCACTAACTAGGTACGACCCATCACTAATCAGGTACGACCCATCATTAACCATGTACGACCCATCACTATCTAGGTACGACCCATCACTAACCAAGCACAACCCATTACTAACCAGGTACGACCCATCAGTAACTAGATACGACCCATAACCAGCAAGGTACCACCCACCACTAACTAGGTACCAACCATAACTAACTAGGTACGACCCATCACTAACTAGGTACCACCCATCACTAACTAGGTACCACCCATCACTACCTAGGTACCACCCATCACTAACTAGGTACCACCCATCACTAACTAGGTACAACCCATCACTAACTAGGTACAACCCATCACTAACTAGGTACCACCCATCACTAACTATGTACACCCATCACTAACTAGGTACCACCCATCACTAACTAGGTACCACCCATCACTAACTATGTACCACCCATCACTAACTAGGTACCACCCATCACTAACTAGGTATCACCCATCACAAACTAGGTATGACCCATCACTAACTAGGTATCACCCATCACTAACTAGGTACGACCCATCACTAACTAGGTATGACCCATCACTAACTAGGCATCACCCATCACTAACTAGGTACCACCCACCACTAACTAGGGACCACCCACCATAACTAGGAATGACCCATCACTAACTAGGGACCACCACCATAACTAGGAACGACCCATCACTAACTAGGTACCACCCATCACTAACTATGTACCACCCATCACTAACTAGGTACCACCCATCACTAACTAGGTATCACCCATCACTAACTAGGTACCACCCACCACTAACTAGGTATCACCCATCACAAGCCAGGTACAACCCATCACTAACTAGGGACCACCCACCATAACTAGGAATGATCCATCACTAACTAGGTATCACCCATCACTAACTTAGGTATCACCCACCACTAACTAGGTACCACCCACCACTAACCAGGTATCACCCATCACAAGCCAGGTACCACCCATCACTAACTAGGTATCACCCATCACAAGCCAGGTACGACCCATCACTAACTAGGTATCACCCATCACTAACTAGGTACCACCCACCACTAACTAGGTACGACCCATCACCAGCCAGGTACACCCCATCACTAACTAGGGACCACCCACCATAACTAGGAACGACCCATCACTAACTAGGTATCACCCATCTCTAACTAGGTATCACCCATCACTAACTAGGTATCACCCATCACTAACTAGGTACGACCCATCACTAACTAGGTACGACCCATAACAAACTAGGTATCACCCATCACTAACTAGGTATCACCCATCACTAACTAGGTACGACCCATCACTAACTAGGTATCACCCATCACTAACTAGGTACCACCCATCACTAACTAGGTACGACCCATCACCAGCCAGGTACAACCCATCACTAACTAGGGACCACCCACCATAACTAGGAACGACCCATCACAAGCCAAGTACCACCCATCACCAGCCAGGTACCACCCATCACTAACTAGGTACGACCCATCAATAGCTAGTTAATATCAGTCAATTACTAGTCACAATGCATCAATTACTAGTCACAATGCATCAATTACTAGTCACAATGCATCAATTACTAGTCACAATGCATCAATTACTAGCCACTACCCATCAATGACTAGACACTAACCATCAATTACTAGCCATCAATTACTAGATGCTATTAACCAATTACTAGATAATAACCATCAATTATTAGACACTTTCAATCAATTATACGACACTAACCATCAATTACTAGAAGTTATTAATGAAGTACTAGGCACTAACCTTCAATTACTAGACTCTACAAATCAATTATTAGGCACTAACCATCAATTATTAGACACTAATCAATTACTAGATACTATTAATTGATTACTTACCACTGCCCACCAACTGCTAGAGATTACACATAAATTACTATACACTAATCATCAAGTAATATACACTATTCATCAATTACTATACACTATTCATCAATTACTTTGCATCATTCATCAATTACTATACACTATTCATCAATTACTAGACACTATTCCTCAATTACTATACACTGTTAATGAAATACCACTAATTACTAGAACTACACATCGATTACTAGACACTATTCATCAATTACTAGACACTATTCATCAATTACTAGACACTATTCATCAATTACTAGACACTATTCATCAATTACTAGACACTATTCATCAATTACCACTAATTGCTAGAACTACACATCAATTACTAGACACTATTCATCAATACCAGTTCATGACCCACCAAAACATGTTTATGACCCAAAAATATCTGTTCATTACCCAACAATAACTCTTCATGATCCACCAATGCCTGTTCATGACTCACCAATAACTGTTCACAAATAACTGTTCACAGATAACTGTTCAAGACAAAGCAATAACTGTTCATGACACAACAATAACTGTTCATGACCCAAAAATAACTGTTCGTGACCCACAAATAACTGTTCATGACCCATCAATAACTGTCCTTGACCCAACAATAACTGTTCATAACTGAACAATGACTGTTCACCAATAACTGTTCATGACCCAACAATAACTATTCATGACCCTACAATAACTGTTCATGACCCAACAATATCTGCTCATTACCCAACAATATCTGTTCATGACCCAACAAAAACTGTTCATGACCCAACAATAACTGTTAATGACACAAAAATATCTGCTCATGACCCAACAATGACTGTTCACCAATAACTGTTCATGTACCAACAATATCTGTTCATGACCCAACAATATCTGTTCATGACCCAACAATGACTGTTCACCAATAACTGTTCATGCACCAACAATATCTGTTCATGACCTAACAATATCTGTTCATGACCTAACAATATCTGTTCATGACCTAACAATATGTGTTCATGACCTAACAATATCTGTTCATGACCTAACAATATCTGTTCATGACCTAACAATATCTGTTCATGACCCAACAATGACTGTTCACCAATAATTGTTCATGCACCAACAATATCTGTTCATGACCTAACAATATCTGTTCATGACCCAACAATGACTGTTCACCAATAACTGTTCATGCACCAACAATATCTGTTCATGACCTAACAATATCTGTTCATGACCTAACAATATCTGTTCATGACCTAACAATGACTGTTCACCAATAACTGTTCATGCACCAACAATATCTGTTCATGACCTAACAATATCTGTTCATGACCTAACAATATCTGTTCATGACCTAACAATATCTGTTCATGACCCAACAATGACTGTTCACCAATAACTGTTCATGACCCAACAATATCTGTTCATGACCCAACAATGACTGTTCACCAATAACTGTTCACCAATAACTGTTCATGCACCAACAATATCTGTTCATGACCCAACAATGACTGTTCACCAATAACTGTTCATGCACCAACAATATCTGTTCATGACCCAACAATATCTGTTCATGACCCAACAATGACTGTTCACCAATAACTGTTCATGCACCAACAATATCTGTTCATGACCTAACAATATCTGTTCATGACCCAACAATGACTGTTCACCAATAACTGTGCATGCACCAACAATATCTGTTCATGACCCAACAATATCTGTTCATGACCCAACAATGACTGTTCACCAATAACTGTTCATGCACCAACAATATCTGTTCATGACCTAACAATATCTGTTCATGACCCAACAATGACTGTTCACCAATAACTGTTCATGCACCAACAATATATGTTCATGACCCACCAATAACTATTCAGAAATAAGTGTTCATGACCCAACAATAATTGTTCATGACCAAACAATAACTGTTCATGATCCACCAATAACTGTTCATAATAATAATAATAATAATAATAATAATAATAATAATAATAATATTAAATCTCTAGTGTAACAGCCTTTTGGTAGGACAGTATATTTCACATAGCTAATAACAAGTGCTGCCACACCAGTCATTACTATTACTGAGACGTGTAGTATTGATTTTTCATTTTTTCCATGCCTTTATAATGCATATCATTTATATTGTTGCCATTTTAAGTTAGCCTTGAATGATGTGTAAATAATATAATGTATGAAAGAGAGTGAAGAAGGGCGGAATGTTAGACGGGCCTGCATGCCCAATTCTTAACCCTTAGAAAATAAAGTTTGTTGTTGTTGTTGTTGTGTTGTTGTTGTTGTTGTTGTTGTTGTTGTTGTTGTTGTTGTTGTTGTTGTTGTTGTTGTTCATGACCCACCAATAACTGTTCATGACCCAATAATAACTGTTCATGACCCAATAATAACTCTTCATGACCCAACAATAAATTTTCATGACCCACCAATAACTTATCCCACCAATATCTGTTCATGACCCAACAATATATGTTCATGACCCAAGAATAATTGTTTATGACCCAACAATGACTATTCATGATGCACAAATAACTGTTCATGACCCCACCAATAAACTGTTATGACCCATAATTATCTGTTCATGATCCCAACAATGAGACTGTTCAGGACCCAACAATCACTGTTCATCGACCCAACAATAACTGTTCATGACCCACCAATAACTGTTCATGACTCATAATTATCTGTTCATGACCCAACAATATCTGTTCATGACCCACCAATAACTGTTCATGACCCACCAATAACTGTTCATGACCCAACAATGACTATTCATGATGCACAAATAACTGTTCATGACCCACCAATAACTGTTCATGACCCAACAATGACTATTCATGATGCACAAATAACTGTTCATGACCCAACAATAACTGTTCATGACCCATAATTATCTGTTCATGACCCAACAATGACTGTTCATGACCCAACAATAACTGTTCATGACCCAACAATAACTGTTCATGACCCAACAATAACTGTTCATGACCCACCAATAACTGTTCATGACCCAATAATAACTGTTCATGACCCAACAATGAACTCTTCATGACCACAATAAATGTTCATGACCCACCAATAACTGTTCACTAATAACTGTTCATGACCCAACAATAACTCTTCATGACCCAACAATAAATTTTCATGACCCACCAATAACTGTTCATGAACAACTGTTCATGACCCAACAATATCTGCTCATGACCCACCAATATCTGTTCATGACCCAACAATGATGTTCATGACCCAACAATGAACTGTTCATGACCCAACAATAACTGTTCATGACCCACCAATAACGGTTCACAAATAAGTGTTCATGACCCACAAATTTCTGTTCATGACCCAACAATAACTGTTCATGACCCACCAATAACTGTTCATGACCCAAAAATATCTGTTCATGACCCAACAATATCTGTTCATGACCCAAAAATAATTGGTTATGACCCAACAATGACTGTTCATGACCCACCAATAGCTGTTCATTACCCAACAATAACTGTTCAGAAATAAGTGTTCATGACCCAACAATGACTGTTCATGACCCATACCAATATCTGTTCATGACCCAACAATAACTGTTCATGACCCAACAATAACTGTTCATGAACCACCAATAACTGGTCATGACCCACCAATACTGTTCATGACCCAACAATGATTGTTTCATGACCCTAATAATTTTCATGACCAACAATAACTATTCATAACCCATCAATAACTGTTCATAACCCAACAATAACTGTTCATGACCCAACAATAGCTGTTCATGACCCAACAATAACTGTTCATGACCCAACAATGACTGTTCACCAATAACTGTTAATGACCCAATGTAAGTGTTCACGACCCAACAATATCTGTTTATGACCAAACAATATCTGTTCATGACCCAAAACATAATTGTTTATGACCCAACAATTACTGTTCATAACCCACAAATAACTGTTCACCAATAACTGTTCATAACCCAACTATAACTGTTCATGGCCCAACAATAACTGTTCATGGCCCACCAATAACTGGTCACCAATAACTGTTCATGACCCAACAATAACTGTTCATAACCATTATGTAATAATTAATCATAACACAACAACTGTTCATGACCCAACAATAACTATTCATACCCACAATGAACTGTTCATAACCCAACACTAGCTGTTCATGACCCACCAATAACTGTTCATGACCCAACAATAACTGTTAATGACCCACCAATAACTGTTCACTAATAACTGTTTATGACCCAAAGATAACTGTTCATGACCCAACAATGACTGCTCATGACCCAACAATAACTGTTTATGACCCAAAAATGACTGTTCATGACACAACAATGAATGTTCATGACCCAACAATGAATGTTCATGACCCAACAATGACTGTTCATGACCCAACAATGAATGTTCATGACCCAGCAATAAATGTTCATGACCCAGCAATGACAGTTCATGACCCAACAATGACTGTTCATGACCCAACAATGACTGTTCATGACCCAACAATAACTGTTCATGACCCAACAATGACTGTTATTGACCCAACAATGAATGTTCATGACCCAACAATAACTGTTCATGACACAAAAATGACTGTTCATCACCCAACAATGACTGTTCATGACCCAACAATAACTGTTCAGGACACAACAATGACTGTTCATGACCCAACAATGAATGTTCATGACCCAACAATAACTGTTCATGACACAACAATGACTGTTCATGACCCAACAATGACTGTTCATGACCCAACAATGACTGTTCATGACCCAACAATGACTGTTCATGACCCAACAATAACTGTTCATGACCCAACAATGAATGTTCATGACCCAACAATGAATGTTCATGACCCAACAATGAATGTTCATGACCCAACAATGAATGTTCATGACCCAACAATGACTGTTCATGACCCAACAATGAATGTTCATGACCCAACAATGAATGTTCATGACCCAACAATGAATGTTCATGACCCAACAATGAATGTTCATGACCCAACAATGAATGTTCATGACCCAACAATGACTGTTCATGACCCAACAATGAATGTTCATGACCCAACAATGAATGTTCATGACCCAACAATGAATGTTCATGACCCAACAATGAATGTTCATGACACAACAATGAATGTTCATGACCCAACAATGAATGTTCATGACCCAACAATGAATGTTCATGACCCAACAATGAATGTTCATGACCCAACAATGAATGTTCATGACCCAACAATGAATGTTCATGACCCAACAATGAATGTTCATGACCCAACAATGAATGTTCATGACCCAACAATGACTGTTCATGACCCAACAATGAATGTTCATGACCCAACAATGAATGTTCATGACCCAACAATGACTGTTCATGAATCAACAATGACTGTTCATGACCCAACAATGAATGTTCATGACCCAACAATGACTGTTCATGACCCAACAATGAATGTTCATGACCCAACAATGACTGTTCATGACCCAACAATGACTGTTCATGACCCAACAATGAATGTTCATGACCCAACAATGACTGTTCATGACCCAACAATGAATGTTCATGACCCAACAATGAATGTTCATGACCCAACAATGAATGTTCAT
The DNA here is from genome assembly GCA_014155875.1 of Cepaea nemoralis. NCBI lineage: Eukaryota > Metazoa > Mollusca > Gastropoda > Stylommatophora > Helicidae > Cepaea > Cepaea nemoralis. The sequence goes on from JACEFZ010027406.1 coordinate 43,618, forward strand.
GACCCAACAATGAATGTTCATGACCCAACAATGACTGTTCATGACCCAACAATGAATGTTCATGACCCAACAATGAATGTTCATGACCCAACAATGAATGTTCATGACCCAACAATGAATGTTCATGACCCAACAATGAATGTTCATGACCCAACAATGAATGTTCATGACCCAACAATGAATGTTCATGACCCAACAATGAATGTTCATGACCCAACAATGAATGTTCATGACCCAACAATGAATGTTCATGACCCAACAATGAATGTTCATGACCCAACAATGAATGTTCATGACCAACAATGAATGTTCATGACCCAACAATGAATGTTCATGACCCAACAATGAACTGTTCATGACCCAACAATGAATGTTCATGACCCACAATGATCATGACCCAACATAGAATGTTCATGACCCAACAATGAATGTTCATGACCCAACAATGAATGTTCATGACACAACAATGAATGTTCATGACCCAACAATGACTGTTCATGACCCAACAATGAATGTTCATGACCCAACAATGTGTATAAGAGACATGTTCATGACCCAACAATGAATGTTCATGACCCAACAATGAATGTTCATGACCCAACAATGAATGTTCATGACCCAACAATGAATGTTCATGACCCAACAATGACTGTTCATGACCCAACAATGACTGTTCATGACCCAACAATGAATGTTCATGACCCAACAATGAATGTTCATGACCCAACAATGAATGTTCATGACCCAACAATAAATGTTCATGACCCAACAATGATGTTCATGACTCAACAATGAATGTTCATGACCCAACAATGAATGTTCATGACCCATCAATGAATGTTCATGACCCAAAAATGAATGTTCATGACCCAACAATGAATGTTCATGACCCAACAATGAATGTTCATGACACAACAATGACTGTTCATGACCCAACAATGAATGTTCATGACACAACAATGAATGTTCATGACCCAACAATGAATGTTCATGACCCAACAATGACTGTTCATGACCCAACAATGAATGTTCATGACCCAACAATGAATGTTCATGACCCAACAATGAATGTTCATGACCCAACAATGAATGTTCATGACCCAACAATGAATGTTCATGACCCAACAATGAATGTTCATGACCCAACAATGAATGTTCATGACCCAACAATAAATGTTCATGACCCAACAATGAATGTTCATGACCATCAATGGAATGTTCATGACCCAACAATGTAATGTTCATGACCCAAACAATGAATGTTCATGACCCAACAATGAATGTTCATGACCCAACAATGAATGTTCATGACCCAACAATGAATGTTCATGACCCAACAATGACTGTTCATGACCCAACAATGACTGTTCATGACCCAACAATGACTGTTCATGACCCAACAATGAATGTTCATGACCCAACAATGATGTTCATGACCCAACAATGAATGTTCATGACCCAACAATGAAATGTTCATGACCCAACAATGAATGTTCATGACCCAACAATGACTGTTTCATGACCCAACAATGACTGTTCATGACCCAACAATGAATGTTCATGACCCAACAATGAATGTTCATGACCCAACAATGAATGTTCATGACCCAAAAATGAATGTTCATGACACAACAATGAATGTTCATGACCACAACAATGAACTGTTCATGACCCAACAATGAATGTTCATGACCCAACAATGAATGTTCATGACCCAACAATGACTGTTCATGACCCAACAATGAATGTTCATGACCCAACAATGAATGTTTCATGACCCAACAATGAATGTTCATGACCCAAACAATGACATGTTCATGACCGCAACAATGAACTGTTCATGACCCAACAATGACTGTTCAGGACCCAACAATGACTGTTCATGACCCAACAATGACTGTTCATGACCCAACAATGAATGTTCATGACCCAACAATGAATGTTCATGGACCCAACAATGACTGTTCATGACCCAACAATGAATGTTCATGACCCAACAATGACTGTTCATTGACCCAACAATGAATGTTCATGACCAACAATGAACTGTTCATGACCCAAAATGAATTCATGACCCAACAATGAATGTTCATGACCCAACAATGAATGTTCATGACCCAACAATGAATGTTCATGACCCAACTATGAATGTTCATGACCCAACAATGAATGTTCATGACCCAACAATGAATGTTCATGACCCAACAATGAATGTTCATGACCCAACAATGAATGTTCATGACCCAACAATGAATGTTCATGACCAACAATGAATGTTCATGACCAACATGAATGTTCATGACCCAACAATGAATGTTCATGACACAACAATGACTGTTCATGACCCAACAATGACTGTTCATGACCCAACAATGAATGTTCATGACCCAACAATGAATGTTCATGACCCAACAATGAATGTTCATGACCCAACAATGAATGTTCATGACCCAACAATGACTGTTCATGACCCACAATGAATGTTCATGACCCAACAATGACTGTTCATGACCCAACAATGAATGTTCATGACCCAACAATGAATGTTCATGACCCAACAATGAATGTTCATGACCCAACAATGAATGTTCATGACCCAACAATGAATGTTCATGACCCAACAATGACTGTTCATGACCCAACAATGACTGTTCATGACCCAACAATAAATGTTCATGACCCAACAATGAACTGTTCATGACCCAACAATGACTGTTCATGACCCAACAATGAATGTTCATGACCCAACAATAACTGTTCATGACCCAACAATGACTGTTCATGACCCAACAATGAATGTTCATGATCCAACAATAACTGTTCATGACCCAAGAATGAATGTTCATGACCCAACAATGAATGTTCATGACCCAACAATGAATGTTCATGACCCAACAATGAATGTTCATGACCAACAATAACTGTTCATGACCCAACAATGAATGTTCATGACCCAACAATGAATGTTCATGACCCAACAATGAATGTTCATGACCCAACAATGAATGTTCATGACCCAACAATGAATGTTCATGACCCAACAATGAATGTTCATGACCCAACAATGACTGTTCATGACCCAACAATGAATGTTCATGACCCAACAATGAATGTTCATGACCCAACAATGAATGTTCATGACCCAACAATGAATGTTCATGACCCAACAATGAATGTTCATGACCCAACAATGAATGTTCATGACCCAACAATGAATGTTCATGACCCAACAATGAATGTTCATGACCCAACAATGACTGTTCATGACCCAACAATGAATGTTCATGACCCAACAATGACTGTTCATGACCCAACAATGAATGTTCATGACCCAACAATGAATGTTCATGACCCAACAATGAATGTTCATGACCCAACAATGAATGTTCATGACCCAACAATGAATGTTCATGACCCAACAATGAATGTTCATGACCCAACAATAATTTCATGATCCCAACAATGAATGTTCATGACCCAACAATGACTGTTCATGACCCAAACAATGAATGTTCATGACCCAACAATGACTGTTCATGACCCAACAATGAATGTTCATGACCCAACAATGAATGTTCATGACCCAACAATGACTGTTCATGACCCAACAATGACTGTTCAGGACCCAACAATAACTTTTCATGACCCAACAATGAATGTTCATGACCCAACAATGAATGTTCATGACCCAACAATGAATGTTCATGACCCAACAATGAATGTTCATGACCAACAATGAATGTTCATGACCCAACAATGAATGTTCATGACCAACAATGAATGTTCATGACACACAATGAATGTTCATGACCCAACAATGAACTGTTCATGACCCAACAATGACTTTTCATGACCCAACAATTAATGTTCATGACCCAGCAATAAATGTTCATGACCCAACAATGACAGTTCATGACCCAACAATGACTTCTAATGACCCAACAATGAATGTTCATGACCCAACAATGAATGGTTCATGACCCAACAATGACTGTTCATGACCCACCAAATGACTGTTCATGACCCAACAATGAATGTTCATGACACCAACAATGAATGTTCATTGACCCAACAATGTATGTTCATGACCAAAACTAATGAATGTTCATGACACAACAAATGAACTGTTCATGAAGCCAAAAAATGAACCTGTTCATGGTGACCCAACAATGAAATTGTTCATGACCCAACAAATGGACTGTTCATGAACACCAACAATGAATGTTCATGAACCCAACATAGAATGTTCATGAACCCAAACAATGAATGTTTCATGACCCAACAATGAAATGTTCATGACCCCAACAAGTGAATGTTACATGCTCAACAATGAATGTTCATGACCCATCAATGAATGGTTCATGACCCATAAAATGAATGTTCATGACCCAAAATGAAATGTTCATGACCCAAACAATGAATGTTCATGACCCAACAATGGAAGGTTCATGACACAACTAATGAATGTTCATGACCAACAATGACTGTTCATGACCCAACAATGAATGTTCATGACCCAACAATGACTGTTCATGACCCAACAATGAATGTTCATGACCCAACAATGAATGTTCATGACCCAACAATGAATGTTCATGACCCAACAATGAATGTTCATGACCCAACAATGAATGTTCATGACCCAACAATGAATGTTCATGACCCAACAATGAATGTTCATGACCCAACAATGAATGTTCATGACCCAACAATGAATGTTCATGACCCAACAATGAATGTTCATGACCCAACAATGAATGTTCATGACCCAACAATGAATGTTCATGACCCAACAATGAATGTTCATGACCCAACAATGACTGTTCATGACCCAACAATGAATGTCATGACCCAACTATGAATGTTCATGACCCAACAATGAATGTTCATGACCCAACAATGAATGTTCATGACCCAACAATGACTGTTCATGACCCAACAATGAATGTTCATGACCCAACAATGAATGTTCATGACCCAACAATGAATGTTCATGACCCAACATGAAATGTTCATAGACCCAAAAATGAAATGTTCATAGACTCAACAATGAATGTTCATGACTCATCAATGAATGTTCATGAACCCATAGATGAATGTTCATGACCCAACTAATGAATGTTCATGGACACAACAATGAACTGTATCATGAGCCAACAATGAATTGTTCATGACACAACAATGACTGTTTCATGACGCCAACAATGAATGTTCATGAGACACAACCAATGAATGTTCATGACCCAACAATGGAATGTCATGAACCGAATTCAAATGAAATGTGTCAGTGACCCAACAATGACATGTTCATGACCCAACAATGAATGTTCTAATGACTCAAACAATGACTGTTCATGGACCCAACAATTGAACTGTTCATGACGCCAACAATGAATGTCATGATCCACCTAATGAATGTTCCATGAATCCGAACAATGAAATGTTCATGGACACAACAATGGACTGTGTTCATGATGCAACAGATAACTGTTCATCGAACTCAGACAATGAATGTTTCATGACCCAACAATGATAGTTCATAGTACCCAAAAATGAAATGTTCATAGACCACAACAAGTCATAGTTCATGACCCACCAATCAATATTCATGACCCAACAATGAATGTTCATGACCCAACAATGACTGTTCATGACCCAACAATGACTGTTCATGACCCAACAATGAATGAATGTTCATGACCCAACAAAGAATGTTCATGACCCAACAAAGAATGTTCATGACCCAACAATGACTTTTCAGGATTCACCAATGAATGTTCATGTCCCAACAATGACTTTTCATGATTCAACAATGAATGTTCATGATTCAACAATGAATGTTCATGATTCAACAATGAATGTTCATGACCCAACAATGACTGTTCATGACCCAACAATGACTGTTCATGACCCAACAATGAATGTTCATGACCCAACAATGAATGTTCATGACCCAACAATGAATGTTCATGACCCAACAATGACTGTTCATGACCCAACAATGACTGTTCATGACCCAACAATGAATGTTCATGACCCAACAATGAATGTTCATGACCCAACAATGAATGTTCATTGACCCAACAATGAATGTTCATTGACCCAACAATGACTGTTCATTGACCCAACAATGACTGTTCATGACCCAACAATAACTGTTCATGACCCAACAATAACTGTTCATGACCCAACAATGAATGTTCATGACCCAACAATAACTGTTCATGACCCAACAATGAATGTTCATGACCCAACAATGCATGTTCATGACCCAAAAATGAATGTTCATGACCCAACTATGAATGTTCATGACCCAACAATGAATGTTCATGACCCAACAATGAATGTTCATGACCCAACAATGAATGTTCGTGACCTAACAATGAATGTTCATGACCCAACAATGAATGTTCATGATCCAACAATGAATGTTCATGACCCAACAATGAATGTTCATGACCCAACAATGAATGTTCATGACCCAACAATGAATGTTCATGACCCAACAATGAATGTTCATGACCCAACAATGAATGTTCATGACCCAACAATGAATGTTCATGACCCAACAATGAATGTTCATGACCCAACAATGAATGTTCATGACCCAACAATGAATGTTCATGACCCAACAATGAATTTTCATGATCCAACAATGAATGTTCATGACCCAACAATGAATGTTCATGACCCAACAATGACTGTTCATGTCCCAACAATGACTGTTCATGACCCAACAATGACTGTTCATGACCCAACAATGAATGTTCATGACCGAACAATGAATGTTCATGACCCAACAATGACTGTTCATGACCCAACAATGAATGTTCATGACCCAACAATGAATGTTCATGACCCAACAATGAATGTTCATGACCCAACAATAGAATGTTCATGACCCAACAATGAATGTTCATGACCCAACAATGAATGTTCATGACCCAACAATGACCACCATTGGGTGCATGTTGTTTAATTTTTGTAGCAGATTTTTCAATCCTAATCACAACAGTGTGTTTAGTGTTAGTGCTATTGTTTGTGTTGTGTTTAGTGTTAGTGTCATTGTTTGTGTCATGTTTAGTGTTAGTGTTATTGTTTGTGTTATGTTTAGTGTTAGTTATATTGTTTGTGTTATGTTTAGTGTTAGTGTTATTGGTTGTGTTATGTTCAGTGTTAATGTTATTGTTTGTGTTATGTTTATGAGTATTTTGAGCATTTATTGCTGGGTCATGAACATTAATTGTTGGGTCATGAACAGTCATTGTTGGGTCATGAACAGTCTTGTTGGGTTTATGAACATTCATTGTTGTGTATGACAGTCATTGTTGGGTCATGAAGTGTATTGTTGTGTTATGAACATTTATGTTGGGTCATGAACATTCATTTTTGGGTCTGAAAATTATTGATGGGTTATGAACATTCATTGTTGAGTATGAACATTTTTTGTTGGGTCATGAATTCATTTTTGGTCATGAACTTCATTGTTTGGGGCATGGAACATTCATAGTTGGGTCATGACAATTCATTGTTGGGTCATGAACAGTCATTGTTGGGTCATAAACATTCATTGTTGGGTCATGAACATTCATTGTTGGGTCATGAACATGTCATTGTTGGGTCCATGAACATTCATTGTTGGGTCATGAACATTCATTGTTTGTCGATGAACATTCATTGTTGGTCATGAACAGTCATTGGTTGTGTCTATGAACAATTCATTGTTGGGTCATGAACATTCATTGTTGGGTCATGAACATTCATTTTTGGGTCATGAACATTCATTGATGGGTTATGAACATTCATTGATGGGTCATGAACATTCATTGTTGAGTAATGAACATTCATTGTTTGGGTCATGAACATTCATTGTTGGATCATGAACATTCATAGTTGGGTCATGACATTCATAGTTGGGTCATGACATTCATTGTTGGGTCATGAACATTCATTGTTGGGTCATGAACATTCATTGTTGGGTCATGAACAGTCATTGTTGGGTCATGAACATTCATTGTTGGTCATGAACATTCATTGTTGTGTCATGAACATTCATTGTTGGGTCATGAACAGTCATTGTTGTGTCATGAACATTCATTGTTGGGTCATGAACATTCATTGTTGGGTCATGAACATTCATTTTTGGGTCATGAACATTCATTGATGGGTTATGAACATTCATTGATGGGTCATGAACATTCATTGTTGAGTCATGAACATTCATTGTTGGGTCATGAACATTTATTGTTGGGTCATGAACATTCATTGTTGGGTCATGAACATTCATAGTTGGGTCATGACATTCATTGTTGGGTCATGAACAGTCATTGTTGGGTCAAAAACATTTATTGTTAGGTCATGAACATTCATTTTTGGGTCATGAACATTCATTGTTGGGTCATGAACATTCATTGTTGGGTCATGAACAGTCATTGTTGGGTCATGAACAGTCATTGTTGGGTCATGAACAGTCATTGTTGGGTCATGAACAGTCATTGTTGGGTCATGAACATTCATTGTTGGGTCATGAACAGTCATTGTTGGGTCATGAACATTCATTGTTGGGTCATGAACAGTCATTGTTGGGTCATGAACAGTCATTGTTGTTTCATGAACATTTATTGTTTGGTCATGAACAGTCATTGTTGGGTCATGAACATTCATTGTTGTGTCATGAACATTCATTGTTGGGTCATGAACATTCATTGTTGGGTCATGATCATTCATTGTTGGGTCATGAAAATTCATTGTTGGGTCATGAACAGTCATTGTTGGGTCATGAACATTTATTTTTGGGTCATGAAAAGTGATTGTTGGGTCATGAACATTTATTGTTTGGTCATGAACAGTCATTGTTGTGTCATGAACATTCATTGTTGTGTCATGAACATTCATTGTTGGGTCATGAACATTCATTGTTGGGTCATGATCATTCATTGTTGGGTCATGAACATTCATTGTTGGGTCATGAACAGTCATTGTTGGGTCATGAACATTTATCTTTGGGTCATGAAAAGTCATTGTTGGGTCATGAACATTCATTGTTGGGTCATGAACAGTCATTGTTGGGTCATGACCAGTCATTGTTGGGTCATGAACAGTCATTGTTGGGTCATGAACAGTCATTGTTGGGTCATGAACAGTTATTGTTGGGTCATGAACAGTCATTTTTGGGTCATGAACAGTCATTATTGAGTCATGAACAGTTATTGTTGGGTCATGAACAGTCATTGTTGGGTCATGAACAGTCATTGTTGGGTCATGAACAGTCATTGTTGGGTCATGAACAGTCATTGTTGTGTCATGAACAGTTATTGTTGGGTCATGAACAATTATTGTTGGGTCATGAACAGTCATTGTTGTGTCCTGAACAGTTATTGTTGGGTCATGAACAGTCATTGTTGGGTGATGAACAGTCATTGTTGGGTCATGAACATTTATTTTTGGGTCATGAAAAGTGATTGTTGAGTCATGAACATTTATTGTTTGGTCATGAACAGTCATTGTTGGGTCATGAACATTCATTGTTGTGTCATGAACATTCATTGTTGGGTCATGAACATTCATTGTTGGGTCATGATCATTCATTGTTGGGTCATGAACATTCATTGTTGGGTCATGAACAGTCATTGTTGGGTCATGAACATTTATCTTTGGGTCATGAAAAGTCATTGTTGGGTCATGAACATTCATTGTTGGGTCATGAACAGTCATTGTTGGGTCATGACCAGTCATTGTTGGGTCATGAACAGTCATTGTTGGGTCATGAACAGTCATTGTTGGGTCATGAACATTATTGTTGGGTCATGAACAGTCATTTTGGGTCATGAACAGTCATTATTGAGTCATGAACAGTTTATTGTTGGGTCATGAACAGTCATTGTTGGGTCATGAACAGTCATTGTTGGGTCATGACAGTCATTGTTGGGTCATGAACAGTCATTGTTGTGTCATGAACAGTTATTGTTGGGTCATGAACAGTCATTTTTGTGTCATGAACAGTTATTGTTGGGTCATGAACATTCATTGTTGGGTCAATAACAGTCATTGTTGGGTCATGAACAGTTATTGTTGGGTCATGAACAGTCATTGTTGGGTCATGAACAGTCATTGTTGGGTCATGAACAGTTATTGTTGGGTCATGAACAGTCATTGTTGGGTGATGAACAGTTATTGTGGGTCATGAACAGTTATTGGTGGGTCATTAACAGTTATTGTTGGGTCATGAACAGTTATTGGTGGGTCATGAACAGTTATTTTGGGTCATGAACAGTTATTGTTGGGTCATGAACAGTTATTGTTGGGTCATGAACAGATATTGTTGGGTCATGAACAGTTATTGTTGGGTCATGAACAGTTATTGTTGGGTCTGAACATCATTGTTGGGTCATGAACAGTTATTGGTGGGTCATGAACATTTTTTGGTCATGAACAGTCATTGTTGGGTCATGAACATTCATTGTTGGGTCATGAACAGTATGTGGTGGGTCATGAACAGTATATTGTTGGTCATGAACAGATATTTGGGTCATGAACATTCATTGTGGGTCATGACAGTTATTGTTGGGTCTGAACACTTACGTTGGGTCATTAACAGTTATTGGTCTGAACAGTCATTGTTGGGTCATGAACAGTCTATTGTTGTTTCATGAACAGTTATTGGTGGTTATGAACAGTTATTGTTGGGTCATGAACAGTTATTGATGGGTCATGAACAGTTATTGTTTGGTCAGGAAAAAATATTTAAGGTCATAAACAATCATTGGTGGATCATGAACAGGTATTGGTGGGTCATGAACAGTTATTGGTGATTTAAGAACAGTTATTGTTGGGTCATGAATAGTTATTGGTATGTCATGAACAGTCATTGTTGGGTCATGAATATTCATTGTTGAGTCATGAACATTTATTGTTGGGTCATGAACATTCATTGTTGGGTCATGAACATTCATTGTTGGGTCATGAACATTCATAGTTGGGTCATGACATTCATTGTTGGGTCATGAACAGTCATTGTTGGGTCATGAACATTTCATTGTTGGGTCATGAACATTCATTGTTGGGTCATGAACAGTCATTGTTGGGTCATGAACATTCATTGTTGGGTCATGAACATTCATTGTTGTGTCATGAACATTCATTGTTGGGTCATGAACAGTCATTGTTGTGTCATGAACATTCATTGTTGGGTCATGAACATTCATTGTTGGGTCATGAACATTCAGTTTTGGGTCATGAACATTCATTGATGGGTTATGAACATTCATTGATGGGTCATGAACATTCATTGTTGAGTAATGAACATTCATTGTTGGGTCATGAAAAGTCATTGTTGGGTCATGAACATTTATTGTTGGGTCATGAACAGTTATTGGTGGGTCATGAACAGATATTGTTGGGTCATGAACAGATAATTATGAGTCATGAACAGTTATTGGTGGGTCATGAACAGTTATTGTTGGGTCATGAACAGTTATTGTTGGGTCATGAACAGTCATTGTTGGGTCATGAACAGATAATTATGGGTCATGAACAGTTATTGTTGGGTCATGAACAGTTATTTGTGCATCATGAATAGTCATTGTTGGGTCATGAACAGTTATTGGTGGGTCATGAACAGTTATTTGTGCATCATGAATAGTCATTGTTGGGTCATGAACATTTATTGGTGGGTCATGAACAGTTAGTGGTGGGTCATGAACAGATATTGTTGGGTCATGAACAGATAATTATGGGTCATGAACAGTTATTGGTGGGTCATGAACAGTTATTGTTGGGTCGTGAACACTTACGTTGGGTCATTAACAGTTATTGGTGAACAGTCATTTTTGGGTCATGAACAGTTATTGTTGTTTCATGAACAGTTATTGGTGAGTTATGAACAGTTATTGTTGGGTCATGAACAGTTATTGATGGGTCATGAACAGTTATTGTTTGGTCAGGAAAAAATATTTAAGGTCATAAACAATCATTGGTGGATCATGAACAGGTATTGGTGGGTCATGAACAGTTATTGGTGATTTAAGAACAGTTATTGTTGGGTCATGAATAGTTATTGGTATGTCATGAACAGTCATTGTTGGGTCATGAATATTCATTGTTGAGTCATGAACATTTATTGTTGGGTCATGAACATTCATTGTTGGGTCATGAACATTCATTGTTGGGTCATGAACATTCATAGTTGGGTCATGACATTCATTGTTGGGTCATGAACAGTCATTGTTGGGTCATGAACATTCATTGTTGGGTCATGAACATTCATTGTTGGGTCATGAACAGTCATTGTTGGGTCATGAACATTCATTGTTGGGTCATGAACATTCATTGTTGTGTCATGAACATTCATTGTTGGGTCATGAACAGTCATTGTTGTGTCATGAACATTCATTGTTGGGTCATGAACATTCATTGTTGGGTCATGAACATTCATTTTTGGGTCATGAACATTCATTGATGGGTTATGAACATTCATTGATGGGTCATGAACATTCATTGTTGAGTAATGAACATTCATTGTTGGGTCATGAACATGTTCATAACTGTTCATGACCCAACAATGACTGTTCATGAAGCAACAATAACTGTTCATGACCCAAGAATGAATGTTCATGACCCAACAATAACTGATCATGACCCAACAATGAATATTCATGTCCCAACAATGAATGTTCATGACCCACCAATGAATGTTCATGACCCAACAATGAATGTTCATGACCCAACAATGACTGTTCATGACCCAACAATGACTGTTCATGACCCAACAATGACTGTTCATGACCCAACAATGACTGTTCATGACCCAACAACGACTGTTCATGACCCAACAATGAATGTTCATGACCCAACAATGAATGTTCATGACCCAACAATGACTGTTCATGACCCAACAATGAATGTCATGACCCAACTATGAATGTTCATGACCCAACAATGAATGTTCATGACCCAACAATGAATGTTCATGACCCAACAATAAATGTTCATGACTCAACAATGAATGTTCATGACCCATCAATGAATGTTCATGACCCAAAAATGAATGTTCATGACCCAACAATGAATGTTCATGACCCAACAATGAATGTTCATGACACAACAATGAATGTTCATGACCCAACAATGACTGTTCATGACCAAACAATGAATGTTCATGACACAACAATGACTGTTCATGACCCAACAATGACTGTTCATGACCCAACAATGAATGTTCATGACCCAACAATGACTGTTCATGACCCAACAATGAATGTTCATGACCCAACAATGACTGTTCAATACCCAACAATGACTGTTCATGACCCAACAATGACTGTTCATGACCCAACAATGACTGTTCATGACCCAACAATGAATGTTCATGACCCAACAATGAAATGTTCATGACCCAAAAATGAATGTTCATGACCTAACAATAAATGTTCATGACCCAACAATGAATGTTCATGACCCAACAATGAATGTCATGACCCAACTATGAATGTTCATGACCCAACAATGAATGTTCATGACCCAACAATGAATGTTCATGACCCAACAATAAATGTTCATGACTCAACAATGAATGTTCATGACCCATCAATGTATGTTCATGACCCAAAAATGAATGTTCATGACCCAACAATGAATGTTCATGACACAACAATACTGTTCATGACCCAACAATGACTGTTCATGACCCAACAATGAATGTTCATGACCCAACAATGACTGTTCATGACCCAACAATGAATGTTCATGACCCAACAATGAATGTTCATGACCCAACAATGAATGTTCATGACCCAACAATGAATGTTCATGACCCAACAATGAATGTTCATGACCCAACAATGACTGTTCATGACCCAACAATGACTGTTCATGACCCAACAATGACTGTTCATGACCCAACAATGAATGTTCATGATCCAACAATGACTGTTCATGACACAACAATGAATGTTCATGACCCAACAATGAATGTTCATGACCCAACAATGAATGTTCATGACCCAACAATGAACTGTTCATGACCCAACAATGAATGTTCATGACCCGACAATGAATGTTCATGACCCAACATTGAATGTTCATGACCCAACAATGAATGTTCATGACCCAACAATGAATGTTCATGACCCAACAATGAATGTTCATGACCCAACAATGAATGTTCATGACCCAACAATGAATGTTCATGACCCAACAATGACTGTTCATGACCCAACAATGAATGTTCATGACCCAACAATGACAGTTCATGACCCAACAATGACTTCTAATGACCCAACAATGACTGTTCATGACCCAACAATAACTGTTCATGACCCACCAATAACTGTTCATGACCTCAACAATGACTGTTCATGACCCAACAATGACTGTTCATGACCACAATGAATGTTCATGACCCAACCAATGAACTGTTCATGACCCAACAATGACTAGTTCATGACCGAACAATGAACTGTTCATGACCCAACAATGAATGTTCATGACCCATCAATGACTAGTTCATGATGCCCACAATGAATGTTCATGACCCAACAATGAATGTTCATGACCAACTAATTATATGTTCATGACCCAACAATGACTGTTCATGACCCAACAATGACTGTTCATGACCCAACAATAACTGTTCATGACCCAACAATGACTGTTCATGACCCAACAATGAATGTTCATGACCCAACAATAACTGTTCATGACCCAACAATGAATGTTCATGACCCAACAATGAATGTTCATGACCCAACAATGATTGTTCATACCCAACAATGAATGTTCATGACCCAACAATGAATGTTCATGACCCAACAATGAATGTTCATGACCCAACAATGAATGTTCATGACCCAACTATGAATGTTCATGACCCAACAATGAATGTTCATGACTCAACAATGAATGTTCTTGACACAACAATGAATGTTCATGACCCAACAATGAATGTTCATGACCCTACAATGAATGTTCATGACCCAACAATGAATGTTCATGACCCAACAATGAATGTTCATGACCCAACAATGAATGTTGATGACCCAACAATGAATGTTCATTACCCAACAATGAATGTTCATGACCCAATTATGAATGTTCATGACCCAACAATGAATGTTCATGACCCAACAATGAATGTTCATGACCCAACAATGACCACCATTGGGTGCATGTTGTTTACTTTTTGTAGCAGATTTTGCAATCCTAATCACAACAGTGTGTTTAGTGTTAGTGCTATTGTTTGTGTTATGTTTAGTGTTAGTGTTATTGTTTGTGTCATGTTTAGTGTTAGTGTTATTGTTTGTGTTATGTTTAGTGTTAGTGTTATTGTTTGTGTTATGTTTAGTGTTAGTGTTATTGTTTGTGTTATGTTCAGTGTTAATGTTATTGTTTGTGTTATGTTTAATGTTAGTGTTATTGTTTGTGTTATGTTTAGTGTTACTGTTATTGTTTGTGTTAGGTTTAGTGTTAGTGTTGTTGTAATATTTAGTGAAAGTGTTATAGTTTGTGTTATGTTGAGTGTTAGTGTTATTGTTTGTGTTATGTTTAGTGTTAGTGTTATTGTTTGTGTTATGTTTAGTGTTAGTGTTTGTGTTATGTTTAGTGTTAGTGCTATTGTTTATGTTACGTTTAATGTTAGTGTTATTGTTTGTATTATGTTTAGTGTTAGTGCTATTGTTTGTGTTATGTTTAGTGTTAGTGTTATTTTTTGTTATGTTTAGTGTTAGTGTTATTGTTTGTGTTATGTTTAGTGTTATTGTTTGTGTTATGTTCAGTGTTATTGTTATTGTTTGTATTATTTTTAGTGTTAGTGATATTTTTTGTGTTATGTTTAGTGTTATTTTTATTGTTTGTGTTATGTTTAGTATTGGTGTTATTGTTTGTGTTATGTTTAATGTTACTGTTATTGTTTGTGTTATGTTTAGTGTTAGTGTTATTGTTATTGTTTGTGTTATGTTTAGTGTTAGTGTTATTGTTTGTGTTATGTTTAGTGTTATTGTTTGTGTTATGTTTAGTGTTAGTGTTATTGTTTGTGTTATGTTCAGTGTTAGTGCTATTGTTTGTGTTATGTTTAGTGTTGGTGTTATAGTTTGTGTTATGTTCAGTGTTAGTGCTATTGTTTGTGTTATGTTTAGTGTTAGTCCTATTGTTTGTGTTATGTTTAGTGTTAGTGTTATTGTTTGTGTTATGTTCAATGTTAGTGTTATTGTTTTTGTTATGTTCAATGTTAGTGTTATTGTTTGTGTTATGTTCAATGTTAGTGTTATTGTTTGTGTTATGTTTAGTGTTATTGTTTGTGTTATGTTTAGTGTTAGTGTTATTGTTTGTGTTACGTTTAGTGTTAGTGTTATTGTTCGTGTTATGTTTATTGTTACTGTTATTGTTTGTGTTATGTTTAGTGTTACTGTTATTGTTTGTGTTAGGTTTAGTGTTAGTGTTATTGTAATGGTTAGTGAAAGTGTTATAGTTTGTGTTATGTTGAATGTTCAAGCTATTGTTTGTGTTATCTGTGTCAGTTCTATCGTTATGATTAGTGTTAGTATTATTGTTTGTTTTGTGTTAGTGTTAATGTTTGTGTTATGAGCGAATGAACAAACGAACAAACAATCTTTATTTTGAAAGGTTTAATAATTGGGCACGCAGGCCCGTCTTACATTCTTCCCTTCTTCTCATTTCCTCCCAAAGATTATTTCATTCAACATCACTTATTGACAATAAAAGAACAATAAGAATTAAAAGGCATAAAAAAATAATCAATAATACACTGAGGCAATGTTTAACATGGGAAAGTGAAACGTGCCATACATATGGGAATGTTTATTGGCTAGTTGTCGTTTGAGATAATTTACCATTATTATTGTTTTCTTGGGAGGGGGGGGGGGGCATATAGTCTGTACTGAGGTAGTGTTCAAACAGGTTGCGACTGTATGTATAATGATTGGTGGCGTCTTTGATTTCTTGTGGAAGATTGTTCCACAACTGAGCGGCAGAGTGTGCTAAGCTTGTTTTATATAAGTCTATCCTAGGTTTCGGGACATGAAGTATATTTAGTCGTTCGCTATGTCTTGCGTTATATTTGAACAATGGCCAAAGGTAGCATGGAGCATTTTGAAATAGGATTTTGTGAATTATTTTAGCCTTCAAAAGTAGGCGTTTGTGGAGTGGCAGTAACAGAAGACGTTTATGTAGGTTAGAATTGTCGGTAAGCGTTTCACCATTAATTAAACGCACTCCACTTAAAAATTAAGCTTTCCAGGGCCAGATGGTATAAGACGTGATGACATCAATAGGTGTACCGACAACGAGCTCGAGAAACAAACTGGCAGACATGTACAACAACAGTATAGGGAGTGCAAGCATCAAGGAAGAGTGGTTACACAGCTATCTGATTCCCTTGCCGAAGCCTGGCAAATACCACGTACAAATTCAGGGATATCGAGTAATCACCGTGCAGAATACAATAGGCAAGCTGCTGGAGAAGTTAATTGCCAGAAAAATATCAAGCCAGCTAGAGAAGCAAGGTGTTTTCCCACCTATCCTGGGAGGGTACCGTCCCAAAAGAGAAATCTGGACCAATGCAGCAGTTTTTGCACATGATGTTTATGAAGGTTTCCACTCAGGCATTGAAACCTTTGCTGCAGCGATTGATCTTGAGGACGACAGAGTACGAATGGATTTTCTAATGCTCCAGCTTCTTGAACTCAAGATAAGTCCGTTCCTCCTTAGTTGGATCGCTGCAGCCCTCTTCCAACGGAAATTAGTTTGTAGGTGTGGCTGTTGGACTTCGGAACCAACAACAATATATCCTGGCCTACCACAGGGATCACCATTATCTCCGATACTGTTCAACGCCTACACAGTAAGAATCACCAGCGAGCAGATCACTGGAAAGGGGAGGGCATTGTCATATGCCGACGATGTTTTAGTGTATCGTGAGGGTAAGGATAGAGATCAGATTGCTGTGGAATTGCAAACCGAATTCAATCGCATAAGTACTTGCGGATGAAGGCGGCAGCAAACTGTGAGCAGCGCCATCTATGCCTCCTATATGAGCGGCTGGTCATGTCTGCTTTTTGAGTATGCGATGGCGATCCTGACTCTCAGCCGTAAGCAGAAAGAAAGGATGGAAAGGATACAAATCGAAGCTATGCGCACTATTCTTGGATGTGCAAGAGATACAGCATGCAGGGCGATGCGCTACCTTCTTGATTTTCCAACCATTGAAGACAGAATACAAATTTGCAGAGTACGTGCCTACCTCTAGCAGCTTTCTCCGCTAACTCCGAATACTCTCGTCACGTGACGCGACGAGAATTAGCAGTGGTTCGAATCGCAAAGGTGACTTATGAGAGTATGGAGCCGGTCGCTCAGAAAGTCGTGGCGTGCTGATGAGCGTAATCTAGCCTAGGAATCAACATACAGCTGAAAGATGCTGGTGTTGACCGCAATATCCTGAAACAGGATGGAAACGCGAGAAAAAAAAAAAAAAAAAAAAAAAGAAGGACAGCAGATTAAAAAGAGGAAGGTTGTGGGTGGGTCAAGCCGAAGACATTCTTCAACAGGTGTGTTCACTGGAGGACTTAAAACCTGGCGGGGAGTGGGTACAAGTGCCAACAGATTTCTGTATGTCCTTTTCAGTTTGCATCCAACTAGATAGAAAATGCAGACAAGAAAATCCGGCTGCTGTGGAGGCTGAAGTACAAGCGTTGATTTTCGAGAATTCGCTAGACGGTGATGCTGTCATCTACACAGATGGGTCGGTCGTCCGACATGTGAGAAGCTCATGGGCCTTTACGGCTCGGGCCGGAGGGAGAATTGTGAAGGAGGACTCTGGTGCTTTCACTGAAACCACAAGTAGCCTGACCATGGAAGTCATGGCAGTAAGTAAAGCAATAACATGGCTCGAGACACAGACATTCACTAGGGCTTGTTTCCTTATCGACTCAATGAGCATGCTCAAGGGGTTAGAGATGGGGTGGATCCGAAAAGAGTGCTTGCTGTCTCTGGAGCAGTCTCGGTTGGTAAAGATTAGTTTCATCTTCGTGCCAGGGCATGCGGGAGTACATGGAAATGAGCGGGTTGACAAGCTCGCAGGTAAGTCTTATGTGGAGGGAGGACGCGCCATGGACCAGGCTGACATTCTGAATGCTCTACGAGAAGTAAGACTTCTGCTAGAACCAAGTGATGACTGCGAATCTACAACCATGGGCAGACTTCGAGAACAGCAAATTAAAAGAGGTGTGGCCAAACAAGAACACTACTCCGGAAGCCAAAGAAGATTGATAAACCAACACAGAACTGGTGTCGTTAGCCGCTACACGCTGCGGGATTTGCTAAGGAGGGGATCCGAACACTTATGGACTGAATGGTTCGATGTGCAATGAAGATGACCTGTCGACTATCATCATTCATTAACTAACTAACTAATCCTATGATTGCTGGTACGGCCTATTTTGGCTCGAAACGTGCTTCGACAATGTGGCCATAGAATGCTTGACGTTCCAGGAATAAGATCTCCTGCTGTGGGTTTTTTGTTGTATTGGTCCAGACTTTTTTTCCACAGCTCTTGCAGTCCTGTTTGCTTCGCAAGTGACTACACATTCACGTGTTGATGTACGCCAAGAATTTCTGTCTTTGGCAGCAGTCTCACAAGTGTCGTGATGAATTCCACAAGCTTTTAGTGAGATCTTCTGAGTGTCATTAAAGCGTTTCCTGTGGCCGCCTTGGGAGCGTTTACCACAACGCAGCTCGCCGTAAAATAAATTCGTTTATGGAGTCTGATCTGGCATGCCAGTGAAGCGACCCGCCCTTCGAATCTGATTCTTCATTAGTATAGTGTTGATATTGGGCATGGACGCTCTTTCTAGGACTTCAGTGCCTGGGATCTTGTCTTGCCATTTAATCTTCAATATTTTCCTAAGGCAGACTGTGTGGAAGTGGTTTAATTTCCTGGAGGTTCGTGCATCAGTTATCAGTTATCAGTTGGGGTATCTTCGTTGCACTCCGGACATGTCCATAGGTGCTCAGATCCTCCCCCCAGCATATGCATCAGCGTCCGGTGGCTAATAGTGCCAGTTCTGTGTTGGTTGACGAGGCGCTTTGTTTTCCCGATGTACCTCTCGCGTCTGGCTGTGCCTATTCTTACTCCCAGGTCTTTCATCCTGGACAGCGATGTGGAATCATTGACGTCAAAGTCCTCTGTTCTCGCCATATCTTTAAGGACGTTAATAACATCGGCACGATCCATGGGTTGGCCATCTACAGGGGGTGCAGAGCCAGCCAGTTTGTCAGCTCGTTCATTTCCCTCGACTCCCGCATGTCCCGGGACGAAGATGAAGGTGACTTTACGGACAACAGACTTCCGCAGCGATTCAGTCCACTGTCTACGTACAGATCCAGCTTCGACCTTCTGAATCATGCTCATTGAATCACTTAGTACACACACGTTGGTATAATGCTGTGACTCCAGCCATATGAAAGCCTGTGTAACTGCCATCACCTCCATCGTCATGCTGCTCGTGGTCATAGAGTGGGCACCACTGGATTCTTGAACGGTTCGGCCCGCTGAACGGGCTGTAAATGCCCACGCACTTCTCTGCTGCTTTACCACAGATCCATCTGTATAGATGAGCACTTCGGGGCTATCTGAGTGTTCATAGATGAGCGCGTTAACCTCTGCATTGACAGCGGCAGGGTTCTGCTCTCTGCACCATCTGTCGAGTGTGATAATGCAGGAGAAAGTGCACTTAAAAGCTGGAGGCACCGGCACCCATTCCTTGCCGGGGTTGATACTGGTAAGACTGCAGACTTGTCTGACGACATCTTCCGCCATCCATGATTTGCCCCTCTTTAGCCTGTCACCCTTTTCTCTGAATATAGCGTCATGCAGAGGGTGCTGCTCATCTGCACTTATTTTTAAGTATGCTAAGTATTTTAGTATTTTATGTATGGAGATTCGTGCATTCACTTCGTCATCAATTGTGGCAGCTTGTGACACAGTGCAGCCAAGATAGGTGAATTTGTCCACAACAATTAGTCTATGATCATTTTGTTTTGATATTCGGCACGGTGTAATTAATCCCCGGAGCTGGCTGGTACATAACTACAGTCCTAGGGTTGAAGTACCACCAGACAGGACGAGCTGGTATAATGTAATATACCACTGGGTCGTGAGTGCAGAGAATGAACAGCGGGCCGCACTGAGTTTGAGGTGCAACAACTGATCCAGAGTAATACACATCAAGGTGACATAGTGATCTATACTGATGGGTCAGTGGTGAGAAACAGACGGAGTGATTGGGAGTTCATTGCGAAAGCTAATGGACTATTCTTGAAAAGGGAGAGTATGGCATATGAGGCTACGACCTCCAGCATGAGAATGGAGGTTGCAAAAAAAAGTCGCTTAAAATTCGACAGGGTCGACTTCATTGCACCGGGTTTTATCTCATATGGCTCAGTCTCTTTCCGCAGTACGGAAAGTGTCGCACAAAGCACGAACTCCATAGCTCTAGCGACGATCCAGAGACGTCTCCGACAAAATTTCACTCGTGAACCAAAGGACGTGGCCCGGAATCGAACCCACAACCTTCGGAGCCCAAGTCAAACGGAGAATGGCATCAATGAGAATGGAGCTGGAAGCAGTCACATCAGCATTCCGTTGTTTAGAGGAAACCACTGCAACATACGCTGTCTTCATCGCGGATTCAAGGAGCATGCTTAGTAAAGTGGAGAAAGGAATGTTTCGTGTGGAATAGCTCACCTCGCTTCTGAGGTCACGGATTGTGAGAACTGTATGGATTTTTTGCCCTGGCCATGCGGTAGTGGGGGAGAATGAACAGGCTGATAGGCTGGCAGGGGATGCACCTATGGGTTGTAGATTACCTATGGTCAAGGGAGAGGTGGTCGTGCGCTTGTGGGACCAGATGGAGAAGGTGGGGGAACAGACTGAGAACCCGTATGTGGAAATGATGCGATTGCGGAGGATTGGCAGGGTTCTGGAAGAATCTCAAAACTGAGAGGGAAGAAGACCAGGCGAACTTTCAATCAGATAGCAGTGGGAACGATTGGTAGTGTGATTCTTCGCTGGCTGTTGAACGAGGGGACGGAGCGCATATGGGAATGTCCTGAGTGCAGTGGTGTCGGTTAAAAGCTCAATTCAACTACAGTCTTCTCCAAGTCGATAATGAGCCCAAAGTTGGTACAGGCGTACCAGAAAGCTGAAACATTGTGCTGCATGTCTGCCTGTGTGTTGGCATATAGAGTAGTTGGCATATAGAGTAGTTGGCATATAGAGTAGTTGGCATATAGAGTAGTTGGCAATATAAGACAGTGGCTGCTTGTGTGTGGGCATATAGAGTAGTTGGCAATATAAGACAGTGGCTGCTTGTGTGTGGGCATATAGAGTAGTTGGCAATATAAGACAGTGGCTGCTTGTGTGTTGGCATATAGAGTAGTTGGCAATATAAGACAGTGGCTGCTTGTGTGTGGGCATATAGAGTAGTTGGCAATATAAGACAGTGGCTGCTTGTGTGTGGGCATATAGAGTAGTTGGCAATATAAGACAGTGGCTGCTTGTGTGTGGGCATATAGAGTAGTTGGCAATATAAGACAGTGGCTGCTTGTGTGTGGGCATATAGAGCAGCAGTCGCTTGGCAATATAAGACAGTGGCTGCTTGTGTGTGGGCATATAGAGTAGTTGGCAATATAAGACAGTGGCTGCTTGTGTGTTGGCATATAGAGTAGTTGGCAATATAAGACAGTGGCTGCTTGTGTGTGGGCATATAGAGTAGTTGGCATATAGAGTAGTTGGCATATAGAGTAGTTGGCATATAGAGTAGTTGGCAATATAAGACAGTGACTGCCTCTGTGTTGGCATATAGAGCAGCAGTCGCTTGGCAATATAAGACAGTGTCTGCCTCTGTGTTGGCATATAGAGTAGTTGGCAATATAAGACAGTGACTGCTTGTGTGTTGGCATATAGAGTAGTTGGCAATATAAGACAGTGTCTGCCTCTGTGTTGGCATATAGAGTAGTTGGCAATATAAGACAGTGGCTGCCTGTGTGTTGGCATATAGAGTAGTTGGCAATATAAGACAGTGACTGCTTGTGTGTTGGCATATAGAGTAGTTGGCAATATAAGACAGTGGCTGCCTCTGTGTTGGCATATAGAGCAGCAGTCGCTTGGCAATATAAGACAGTGGCTGCTTGTGTGTTGGCATATAGAGTAGTTGGCAATATAAGACAGTGGCTGCCTCTGTGTTGGCATATAGAGCAGCAGTCGCTTGGCAATATAAGGCAGTGGCTGCCTCTGTGTTGGCATATAGAGTAGTTGGCAATATAAGACAGTGACTGCCTCTGTGTTGGCATATAGAGTAGTTGGCAATATAAGACAGTGACTGCCTCTGTGTTGGCATATAGAGCAGTTGGCAATATAAGACAGTGACTGCCTCTGTGTTGGCATATAGAGCAGTTGGCAATATAAGACAGTGACTGCCTCTGTGTTGGCATATAGAGCAGTTGGCAATATAAGACAGTGACTGCCTCTGAGTTGGCATATAGAGCAGCAGTCGCTTGGCAATATAAGACAGTGGCTGCCTCTGTGTTGGCATATAGAGCAGTAATCGCTTGGCAATAGAAGACAGTGTCTGCCTCTGTGTTGGCATATAGAGTAGTTGGCAATATAAGACAGTGGCTGCCTCTGTGTTGGCATATAGAGCAGTTGGCAATATAAGACAGTGGCTGCCTCTGTGTTGGCATATAGAGTAGTTGGCAATATAAGACAGTGACTGCCTCTGTGTTGGCATATAGAGTAGTTGGCAATATAAGACAGTGACTGCCTCTGTGTTGGCATATAGAGCAGCAGTCGCTTGGCAATATAAGACAGTGGCTGCCTCTGTGTTGGCATATAGAGTAGTTGGCAATATAAGACAGTGACTGCCTCTGTGTTGGCATATAGAGTAGTTGGCAATATAAGACAGTGACTGCCTCTGTGTTGGCATATAGAGTAGCAGTCGCTTGGCAATATAAGACAGTGACTGCCTCTGTGTTGGCATATAGAGCAGCAGTCGCTTGGCAATATAAGACAGTGACTGCTTGTGGTTTTCTCGGCAGTTGTAGTTAGTATTTTGCCGTTACTTTCTGAACAACCGATGGTTCAAACCTTCGATGATAACCTTCAGCTAGCAGCGTGCAGGTGGTTGTCTGCAGAGTTCGAACTGTCAACTTGGTGTGTCGGGGAGTGATAAAATCGCGTGCACGTCATGCAGGCACAAATGACCTCTTTAGTTGGACACTGACAGCAGCAGGCTGGATATGCCACTGTCTTGGCAACATTTCAAAATTACAAAATCCCACACTCAAAAGTACATTTTCAGCATGTGTGAATAAAAATATTTAAATCTGTGCGGGTGTTAAGGAAGTCGTGCACAGAGTTGAGATTCCCGTTCTGTATTCTGCGATAGGAGACTGGGTCAGATCTGGAGATGTCTGTGTGCTATGAAAGTGCTACTTGAGCAGACGTCAACAACACAGAGAAGCGGTTCAACTGACACACTTATAGATGTTGCCGCATCCTCTGGACTCCTCAGCCGTGCTGACTTGTGTGCACGTAGTCCAAGTGTGTACACACAAATCGTACATGCTGACTACACACATACCCGAGCACAGAGTGTTGGCCAAGTGTGTACACACAAGTCGAACACGCCGACTACACATCCCACCCATACCTCAGCACAGAGTGTGTTGGCCCAGATACGTGAGCCGACGGTGTGTATGGGTGTAGATGCCATCAGCCGTTGCTCACACGTCTTAAGTGCGCCACCTTCACACCTCCCCTGGCCCCCTGCCACCTGTGACCTCGGCTCACAACCTGGGGCTGAGGGCTAGACTCACATGTCACGTGACAGAAGCCCTTGTGAAATTTGATATATACGTGTTTAAGAAACAGTCACATGTGTATTCTGTCTGTCTGTCTGTCTGTCTGTCTGTCTCTCTCTCTCTCTCTCTCTCTCTCTCTCTCTCTCTCTCTCTCTCTCTCTCTCTCTCTCTCTCACGTCTCGTTCTTTCCCCACCTCACTTTATCATTCTCATTCTCTCGCTCTCTCTCCCCCTAATTTCTCTCTATCATTCTCACTAGCTCGCGCGCTCTCTCTCTCTATCATTCTCTCAATCACACTCTTTCTCTCTATCATTCTCACCATCTCCTTCTTCCTCTATCTCTCTCTATCATTCTCAGTCTCTCCCTCATTCTCACTCTCTCCCTCATCCACTCTAGATCTCTCTCTCTCTCTCTCTCTCTATCATTCTCATTCTCTCTCTCTCTTTATAATTTTCTCTTTCTCTCTCTCGCTCTATCTATCATTCTTTCTCTGTCATTATCTCTATCATTCTCTATCTTTATCATTATTTCTGTCCCTCTCTCTCTCTCTCTCTCTCTCTATCATTCTATATCTTTCCCGCTCTCTCTGTCCCTCTCTCCAGCCCTATCTCCCTCTCTCCTACTCTCCCCCCTCTCCCTCTCTGTCAACCTCCCTCCCTCTCTCTCCCACTCTCCCTCTCTCCAGCCCTCTCCCTCTCTCCAGCCCTCTCCTTCTATCTCCCACTCTTCCTCTCTCCCTCCCTCTCCCTCTCTCCCACTCTCCCTCTCTCAAGTCCTCTCTCCCTTTCTTTCACTCTCCCTCCCTGCTCCTCTCTCTCATCCTGCCTACCTTCTCTCCCTCTCTCCCTCCTGGAGGAGGATATATGAGTGCGTGATTGTTGGTGGGTAATGGGACGGGTGGAGGATATGTGAGTGGGTGGGGAGATGTGTGTGGGTGGGGGATGTGTGGGTTGGGAAATGTATGTATGCTTGGGATGTGGGTGGATGGGATGTGTGGTTGGTGGGAGTGTGTGTGGGTGGGGAGATGTGTAGGTGTGGGGATGTGGTGGATGGGTGGGGGATTGTATGTGTGCCTGGGGTGTGTGTGTTTGTGTGTGTGTATGTGTGTGTGTGTGTGGTATGGGTGGGGGATGTGTGGGTGAATGGAAGATGTGTGGGTGGGTGGTTGATGTGTCTCATAACATGGTAATATGCATTGTTTATGTTTACACAATTCATTTGATAATGTTTTTCCTATGCACTATTGATGAACGAAAGATGAGTGATTGGAAGGGCCGAATTTGTTACCCTTTGAAAATAAAGTCCGTTCGTTCGTTCCCTTTCTCCAGCCCCCTCTCCCTATCTCTCACTCTCCCTCCCTCTCCCCCATTCTCCCTCTCTCCAGTCCTCTCTCCCCATCTCCCATTCTCCCTATCTCCCTCTCTCGTGTAGAGTTTTTATTTTTGTTTTAATTCCTACCTCAAGGAGTTTCGAACACGGCTAGGCAGGCGAACGTACAAGTCATTACTCCATCTCATGCCCCAAATTTGTGAATGCCTGTCACAAACTATCATATTCTTATAACTGTCAAACTGCATTAACTTGATCCAGGTTACACTAAACAACAGGTTGAATAGCCTTACTATCTTCCACGCGCCGTTCCCTCCCGCTGCCAGCCCAGCAGACGTGAATACGTCACATTATGTAAGCGACACAATGGCGCCGAAGAGGTTTTTGGCGCGCAGACTGTTGTTCTAAAAACATGGCACCTATTTCTTGGTGCTGCCAGATAAATAAAATAAAAAAATCAAAATAACAACGATCTGTTTGTGTGCCGGATTGGATCTCTGCCTGGAGTTTTCCAGCTTAAGACAAGATTTGAGGTAATCTAGGCCAACCCCCCCCCCCCCCCCCCCCCCCCCACCCCACCTTTTTTCGGTCGATGAATCCATCTTTTAGGTCGCGGGTAGGACGTTTGGATAACAGTTTCATAGAAATAGGTAAGAGGTTCCATTCCTGAAGCGGCAACTTTGTCATGTTGGTACAGCTACTAAGGCAGACATGATGTGTGTACACATGTTCGTACAACAACTAAGGCAGACATGATGTGTGTACTCATGTCCGTACAGCAACTAAGGCGGACATGATGTGTGTACACATGTTCGTACAACAACTAAGGCAGACATGATGTGTGTACACATGTTCGTACAGCAACTAAGGCGGACATGATGTGTGTACACATGTTCGTACAACAACTAAGGCGGACATGATGTGTGTACACATGTTCGTACAGCAGCTAAGGCAGACATGATGTGTGTACACATGTTCGTACAACAACTAAGGCAGACATAATGTGTGTACACATGTTCGTACAGCAACTAAGGCAGACATGATGTGTGTACACATGTTCGTACAGCAACTAAGGCAGACATGATGTGTGTACACATGTTCGTACAGCAACTAAGGCAGACATGATGTGTGTACACATGTTTGTACAGCAACTAAGGCAGACATGATGTGTGTACACATGGTCGTACAGCAACTAAGGCAGACATGATGTGTGTACACATGTTCGTACAACAACTAAGGCAGACATGATGTGTGTATACATGTTCGTACAACAACTAAGACAGACATGATGTGTGTACACATGTTCGTACAGCAACTAAGGCAGACATGATGTGTGTACACATGTTCGTACAGCAACTAAGGCAGACATGATGTGTGTACACATGTTCGTACAACAACTAAGGCAGACATGATGTGTGTACACATGTTCGTACAGCAGCTAAGCCGGACATGATGTGTGTTCACATCTTCGTTCAGCAAATAGGGCAGACATGTGGATGTACGCAATTATCAACAGCTCTACACACACACACACACACACACACACACACACACACACACACGACATCTGAATGACGACGCACACAATTATCAACAGCCCTAAACACATACACACACAACACACATACACATACACAACACACAAACTACATACACACACAACACACATACAAACACAACACACATACACACACAACACACATACACATACACAACACACAAACTACATACACACAACACACATACAAACACAACACACATACACACACAACACACATACACATACACAACACACAAACTACATACACACACAACACACATACAAACACAACACACATACACACACAACACACATACATACACAACACACATTCATATACACACGCACACAATTATCAACAGCCCTAAACACATTCACATATACACAAACCACATACACACACAACACACATACACATACACACATACACAACACACAAACCACATACACACATACACAACACACAAACCACATACACACACAACACACATACACAACACATAAACCACATACACACACAGCACACATACACACACAACACACATACACATACACAACACACAAACCACATACACACACAACACACATGCAAACACAACACACATACACACACAACACACATACACACACAAACACACACAACACACATTCATATACACACACGCACACACAATGCACACAACACACACACACACACAAGCCATCTGAATGACGAAGTACACAATTATCAACAGCCCTAAACACGTACACACACAATACACAAACACACACACACACACAACACACATACACATACAACACACATACACATACAACACACATGCACACACACAATACACAAACACACACAACACATACACACAACAAACATTCACACAACACACATACACACACAACACACACACACACAACAAACATTCACACAACACACATACACACACAACACACACACACACACAGAACACATACACAGAATACACTCACATAAACACACACAACACACACAACATGTCATTGGAGGACGAACACAATTATCTGCCAAACCTTGCAGTGTTGGGCGGGGAGGTGGGGAGATCTTGAGCCTGAGTAATTAAGGCCGCCTGGCTAGTGCAGTCACCGCGAATGTGCAGGTTAGGATTTTATTTTTGCCCCCGACAGAAAAAAAAAATCCCACACCTTACCGAGGATTCGAACCCTGGTAAGGCAGACGTGGTTGCGGCCTTGTGGGAACAAGAGGAGGAGCAAATGGATTACCATGGTCTGACAAGAATGAGACAGCGAGGAGTGATGAGGGGATCTGTCCGACGCTCAACGCTCAGAGGGAATGCGAGACGGACATATAATCAGATTGCTACTGGTACTATTGGGGTTGGAACTCTTCGCTGGCTGCTGAGGATGGGGACGGAGCGCTTATGGGAATGCCCCGAGTGCTGTGATGTCGGTTCCTAAATCAATCAGTCAATCGAACCCTGGTCTCCATAAGAAGAACTGGTATTCTTAGCCACTCGGCCAGCCGCTTGCAGTTATCATTCACCCAAAACACACATAAACTCACTCACTCACTCACACACTCACACACAGACACGACAGGTCATTGAGGACGTACACAATTATCAACAATCCTAAACCCGCACACTAAATGAGGAAGTGCCCAGAAAATCAACCAATCCGGTATGCCATACTGGACACTGAAAGATGAATGGCCAGCCGTAACCAGTGACAACAGCAACAGCCTTATATGGAGAGGCATGTGTCCGTCGATGATCAATACAGACCCCGTCTTTGTGTCTAATGGCCGACATATCAATCACGGACAACAATAACAATAACGCTATATTGATCAGAATCTTGGGGAACAATAAAAAGTAAACTTTCTCCACGAAAGCATTTTAGGAACAGCCTTCCGCCAAGGATAGAAAGAGAAATGTGGAGAAAATAAGAGAATAACATAAAAATTAATCTAGATGGATCAAAACCGCTAATATGTGGAGTATAAGGGAGTCTCTGTGGCAAAGTGGTCAAGCCGTTTGACTCGTGCTCCGATGGTTGTGGGTTCGATTCCGGGCCGCACCCTTCGGTTTACGAGTTAAATGTTTCGGAGACTCCTGTGGGTCGTCGCTAAAAGCTACGGAGTTCGTGCTTTGTGCGACGCTTTCCGCGCTGCGGAAAGAGACCGAGCCATATGGGATAAAACCCGGTGCGATGAAGTCGACCCTGTCGACTTTTAAGCGACTTTTTTAAGCGACATACAGCTTATATGTGGACATACAAACCTCTGATATGTTAGTTAGTCTTTCCTCTTGAGCCTAAGGCGGCGCATAGGGCAGAAGTCCTGTCTCTCCATGCCTGGCGGTTCGCTGCTATCTGTTGTAGATCTTGGATATTTACTTGGCCGTTGAATGAGCCTTCTCTAATGATGGTTCTACGCAGGGTCTCTCTTGGTCTTCCCCGTTTTCTTGATATGTTCTTCCCGTTTTCTTCTGATATGTGGACATACACAAATCTGATATGTGGATATAAACCACCTGAAGTTTGGACATACAATCACCTGATATATGGACATACAAACACCTGATATGTGGACTCACAAACATCTTATACGTGTGCATACAAACACCTGATATATGGACATACAAAGACTTGATAATTAGACATGCAAACACTGATATCTGGATATAAAAACACCTGATATTTGGATATAAAAACACCTGATAGGTGGACACCCAAACAGCTGATAAATCAGTCAATCTCCACACTTCAAGAGATCCCTTTGAATTATGGCCTTGTTGCCTGGCAACTTAAGCCTCATTCTAATGAAGAGAAAGCAGCCAACGAGTGATTTCTAATGTCCGTATATTTGTTCATTGATTAACGAACCCTTTAGGGCCGTTGTGAAATCTGAAAATTGGGTTGTCTGGGCCAAAGCAAATATGGAGAGTATTGAGTTGGAGGTTAGTCCCGGAGTTGGTCCGTTTCTTAGCTGTTACAAATATTGGACAAGCAAATTAGGAGATCTGAGAACCGGGCTGGGAATGTGGGCGATGTACACAACAGTGAGAGGCCACCAATCGTTTCTTGTGGGGCTGGCCCTCCGAATCTGGGCTGCCTTGCAATCCTAATGTCTGTCGACAAATATACAGATCAGATTGTTCCATATCTGGATTTCTGGTTTTTTCCTGTATGAGTTTTTCTTGCCGTTGGTTTAGGCGGAACTTCAACGCTGGTGTTCGAGTATTTGTATCTAACCCGGTGCTCATATGGAACCAGAGCGTACGGGTTATCTGTAGGTGACATGTACTCAAACTCTATGCCTTCATGTGAGAAGCCCAGCCGGTGTCTAGTGGGGATTCCCAACACAGGATATCAGTAACTGTATGCTGTACAAGCAATGCAGAGCCACTTATATGTTAGCTACGTTCTAGGTCAGTGGTTCTCCAGCCTTTTTTGGCCCATGCACCACTTCACCATAATGTTTACAATGTCATGCCCCCCCCCCCATTTCGTATTTCCTCCCAATAAATGTCCCCCCCCCCCCCCACCTCTCACAGTATACGTTACGTAAAAATATGGAAGCTAAATTTAATAAAACATACTAGAACAAGACTAGACGTCTACACAAAACGCGATTTGTGGAACTACTTATGTTATAGAACGAATTTCAGAGGGGCGAGAAGTACAGTACCGTAACGTATAGAGGGAAACATCATATGAAGTAATCGGTTCTTGTATTAACGCAATCTTGAAAAACTCTTAATTTCGGGGGGGGGGGGGGGGGGAAATTTCCCACCGGTTGAGAACCACTGTTCTAGGTAGTCTAGTGTAGGCGGCGGCAACCTACAGCACGTGTGCCAAGCGTGGCAAGCGGAACGATTTTCAGTGGCACGCTGTATAGAATGATGTTGAATATATGATCACTTAACAAGACCGTACCCAAGACGGGAAAATAGATGTAATCTCCGGAGGGCCGACAACTGGTTAAACTCTCCATGAAAGAACAACGCAATGAGACGGATCCGGAACTCAAATACACCAGGTCCTACAAGTGTGCGGCTCTGACCAGACATGGGAAACGACACCAAAGGTGTATTTCTCTATTAACTACAGTAATACACATAACATGGCTGTAAATTTTTTGTCCATTAACTTCAATATTACTGTGACAGGTTTGCCTTGGGTATTGAGAGTTAACCAAGCCCAAGGGGTCCTTAGCACTCCCGTGTATTCTAACTCCAGGGGTTGGATGGGCAGATACACTGTTTACCCTGTGGTTGCCCTCAAATGGTATAAATAAGTCTACAAGCCCCTCCAGATTCTAGACCCCCACTCTCTACCTTCTCCCTTGGGACAATGAACCCTGAGGTATCGTCCGAGACCACACTCAATCACTGCACAAAGAATCAGTCAACATCAACAAAGTTTATTCTACCCTAAAGACAATAGGTAGGATATGAACACCCTGATAGTATAAACTATTTACAATAGCAGAAGATAGGTTAGAGACAGAATCAGAGATAGAGATGCTTTGTGTGTCATCACTAGGCTGACGTGCAGGTTTGAGACAGATGGTCCGTCCAGTCGGTCCGACACTCACCCGGCCCTCTTCCAGAATGATGACTGGAACCTTTGGAGACCACTCCGTCCCCAGAGCTAAGATCAGACGTCAGAGGAACTACCTCTTCAGATCACCGACTGCTGGATGAACTTCTCTGCTCTGTCCCACTGAATCGCTGTGACCAACTTTCACAGTTATCAAAGTACAGCCTGGTATGGAGACCCTCTTCCTTGAGGCGACCCCAGTTGATCTCTAGATGTCTCTAGACGTAACACATGACCAACCTAATGGTTCCATAGTAGAATTGTATAACCCTGATTGGGTAATGAATGAGCACTGCAACAAGTCAACACAGTCACTAGAAAAACACCAATGTTCCTGTAACTGAGTTCAATAGTCACTACACAGTCCCATGTTCAGACTCCCTCAGAGTCCTGCACACATCTTGAAACATGGTTGAGCTTGGTAACAAAACACCTGGTCTTTATTTCTATGGCTCGGTTGTTCGAATGATTGAGCAAGACCTATTTCATATTCAGCATACAAAGTTCGTAAAGGTCAGGATGAGTTTACCTGTCTACCACCTCGAGTTCGAGTAAGAAAATACGCAAGCTGGTGTGGGTCTAGTCATGACCGAACACTCGTGCCAACGTAGTTACAGCCCCTTTGGTTTGGGCCAATCTTTGCCTGGTCTGTCCCACGTTTAGGCGGAAACACATTGATTTGGACTTGATGAGCTCCCAGAGCTACGCCTACCCCACCTTGGTAAGTCTCTCTGGAGTGAGCCTGTCATCATAGCTCCGTAGTAAATCAACCTTCATTATACACCGGCAAGATTGCTCTGGTAGATGAACTCTATTCTGAAATAGTCTTAATCACAGTTCTAATATGGAAAAACAAACCATCTAGTTCCACTAGTGCTGTTGCAGGGTTCTAGAATCACGTGGTGAGTATGAGTATCAGATGGTGATTCTCCCTCTTGCATAATGTAGCACAGTCAGGCGTGGTAAAGTAGGTATGGTGACCCTTCGCCATGGATCACGTAGTGGTTTCCGGCAACTTAGTAATAGGCTGGTTATAACAGGCAACACCTGAAAGTAAGAGCGATCGGTGAAAGTATTCGGCCCAAACATTGGATCATGTGCATCAAAACCCTGAAAAATCAACCTTCAGTCTAGCTACCTAGTTATACAACTAAGTAGAGCAACATCTCTAAGTTGATAGTATTAATGCATCAAGCTCAGTCCAATGTCAGCTGGCCTTTCAGAGAACAGCCCGTCAAACAGATTGAGAATCAAGACTGGCTAGTCGGCTCTAACGTTTCACCTATCCCTATTCACCTAACGGTTGTCGCTAAAGTCATTCTGTAGTTGTTCAAGAGTTACCTGGAACTAAACATCAAGGTAAGGTGTCCCTGGACCCCCTTTTCAATATACATCTAATCATAAACCAACAATGATCAAGGCACCATCACTTGAGATATAGTAACAATACCAGACCATATAACATATCTACAGTTTCCATTTCGCTAGTGGGACCTCCTGCCCACTTTATAGCGAAACTCTTCTTGTTAGACTCTTCCCTAGAGTCAAGAAGTCTTTCCAGCGAAAACATGCTCCCCGCATGTTCAAGGTTCTCCCCAGTTCTGCCTTTCCAAGAGGATTAGCCTTGCCATGGCCGAACGTCACTGGCCTGGTTATGCCAGTCTCATACAAGAATAACTCACACGCAACCCTCATATTCCATTCGTCCCCGAATCTCATTCGTCCTCCATTTGTTCCTCCATACTTTCCTCACATCAGCACTGACGTACCCACGCAAGTATGGATAGAACGGGACAGGAAAGAATAACATGAAGAACGCCTGTACATCGCGACGGTAATGCCATGTTATCTCGCGTCGAACCACTTCGGCGGTCGGTACATTATTCATAGAAGTAGTAC
Organism: Cepaea nemoralis; assembly: GCA_014155875.1. Taxonomy (NCBI): domain Eukaryota; kingdom Metazoa; phylum Mollusca; class Gastropoda; order Stylommatophora; family Helicidae; genus Cepaea; species Cepaea nemoralis. The sequence goes on from JACEFZ010027406.1 coordinate 77,853, forward strand.
TCAACATGACTTAGTATATACGTAATAACAACATCGTATATCTCTCTAGCACCACTGAAGAACTTACCTTCGTATGAATTCCCAGTTCCTCGAATGTAGTCACTATTTAGTTCACTCACTTCTTAGAGTTAATCACGTACGTGCTCTATTTCCCTATCACATGAGTGCTTCACTAGCTCACTCTTCAGCTACCAACTTACCTTGTCTACTTTCAGCGCTCAGCTAACGTAATTACTGACTGGCATCAAATAAGTTCATACTATAACAGTTTCCTGTTCCCTACTACAGTACAGCAAACATAGTCTATGCAACTACGAACTATAAACAATCAATAACATTGTAACACCAGTTGCCAATTTTAATGGACTTTTCGTTCTAAGCAGGTGACCAAACAGCTGTTCACGACGGCTTGTAAACACAAGTATACACACCGCTGTGCGATGCCCTCGTTCTCACTGGGTTATCGATCGGTGAAGTCATTATCTATGCAAGACGCCCGCATATTTAATTAGCTATGAACGATCACACTTTCTGCTCACTTTACAACGTTAAATTAATTACTACAATTCATACCTGAACCGGTTGATTGTTTCCAGTCAGCTTCAATGACTATCTTACGCCAGCAGGTCGTGAAATGACAGTCCGCTGTAACTTGGTTGTGGGTGAAGAAGTGGGTTCACTGCTACCCAAAAGCAGTACCTTCTCACACAAGAGATGAAGAGTGAATGAGCTGTGCCAGCCACGTTTCTCCCTCGTGCGGACGAATGCGCTCGAGAAAGAAGTGCTGCACGAAGTGTGGCAACTCCACGTGAAACTCTTTTCCACAGTGGAATTCTAGGTTCTAACAGCACGGAAAATTAGTGTTGTACTGAGCCACCTCAAATCCAGGTGGTTCTCGAACGTTCCAGAGGGAAAATTCCTACTGGGCTATCCCCGATCTATTTATAGCTGACTGGAGATCTGGTTCCATCATGCAGGAGTTTGCCTGTTGAGGAACCAGTCAACTATAATTGTTGTTGGCAGGAAACCACTTCGTGTGATCCAGCGAAGGGTTCAGTTCTTTACTTATCACGCCAGACTCAACTACACCAGATACCCAATGTGCTGCACCATGAGTGAAGTTTGCTTCAAGACATAACACCACCCTGAAGGTGCACGTGTGGGAAGTGAGGGTTTGTGATCGTTTGATAATAGACGACACTCTGTTTTTGCTAAGAACATTTCAGCATTTTGAGTAATCATGCTCAACGACAGGGAACACCGGTCCGTCTAGTTTGACGGGGGTTCTGCCTAAACGCAGAAGTAACTGATCTTCAGACACTTGAATGGTTCTTTGGACAGCTCTAGTGGCAGGTCTTGAGAAGAACTACACCAGTTATTGACTTGTGGCAAGTGTAACCCGGCGGAAGGGACTATGGGATTATAGTCCAACCTGAATTGTTTCCGTGAAAGAGAGGTCTGGTTCTATTAATGTACTGTTGCAATATCAAGATTATCAACTGTGTTCTAGAAGGACTCAGTAACATTTCAGTAGCCATATCTGATTATACCAACAGTGTGACTGTAAGAGACCATTGAATTGGTCATAGACATTTTTCCATTCATGTTCCGGTGCTGTGACGAAGGGACCATTGAATTGGTCAATGCCATAGCTGTTCTGCAGTGGGACTGGGTTATGAGTGACAAACCATTAGATTGGTCAGTGATTGTTTGAGTTCATCGAAGTGACTAATACTTGGAGTCAAGTCCAGGAGGATTGTCTCCCAACCGGTATTGTTCGAGAACTGTCTTAACAGTGACTCCGTGGGAGTGATATAGATGCAGTTGGTCCAGTGAAGTGTGGTCCAGCAGTGAATCTAGTGTTGTGGATCCACGCTCTGGAGACAGAGTGGTCTCCAAGGTTCTAGTCATCTCACTGGAAGGAAGCCGGGTGAGTGGCGGACCGACTGGACGGGACATCTGCATCCAATCTACTTCTCAATTCGATGAAGACACCTACATCTCTGATTCTATCTCTACTCTATCTTCTATTTGTGTAAATAGATTCTTCTATCAGGATGTTCATTTCAGTTCTATATTCTCAAGGGTAGAATAAACGTTATGTAAGTTGACTTGCTCTTTGTATAATGATTGAGTGTGGTCTCGGACGATGCCTCAGTGTTCATTGTTCCACAGGTGTAGGTAGTTAGTGGGGGTCTAGAATCTGGAGGGGCTTGTAGACGTAATTAATTAATATGAGATCAACCACAGAGTAAAAAGGTGTATCTGCTCGTCCAACCCCTGGGGCTAGAATACACGGGAGTGCCAGAGACACCTCGGGTGTGGTTCACTCTCACTACCCAAGGTGAACTCGTCACACTCCATACAGAGTGGGGGCTCGTCCGGGATTATTCCAAGATCTCTGTGTGTTGTAGACCTCTCACATAGAGATAGGGACTTAGTCTTTATCCTCTACTTCAGTCTACATAAGATTCTACTACTTCTACCTATCTCCTAACTGTCTGACAGACATTTGTGTTGTGGTGATTAGTTAGTACTATTGATTAATGATTCATTGTATTGCTTCACCCACACATACTTGAGTACCCACCTATCAGAGTCAACATGTCTACCCAAGAGTTAGACTTAGACCAAGTTCAGGAAACTGGACGTAAGTCTGGTCTTGAAGGAGATGCTTTGAAATCCTATATCCAAGAGGTGGAAAGAAATTTTCGCCAAGAGGAAAGAGAGAGAAGGAGAGCAGAAAGAGAACTGGAAGCCAGTAAAGTGGCTCTTGAGGAAAAGAGGATTGCGGCTGATACTGAGATGAAACGGCTTGAGTTGGAAGCCGAGAAAGAAAAACGTGACCATGAGTATCGAATGAAGCTACTTGAGGCACAAGTGCCTGCTACAGGTGTAACTGTTGGAGCTATGGGAGGAGATGTACCTCCTGGCTCAGAGTCAACCAGTAGACGTGATTACCAGGCTATGAAATGGCCTTTACAGCCGTTCGAACCCGAGAAGGAACGGATAGACCAATACTTAGAGAAGTATGAGGCCATGGCTATTGCAATGGGATTAGACAAACAGAAATGGTGTTTAAAACTCTCCCAGGGACTCCGTGCCGAAGGTTATGAGGTGTATGCACGCTTGCCACTGGGTCTACAGAATGATTACCCCGCACTGAAAGCGGCTCTCTTGAAGAGATTCGAGATCACAGCGCACTCATACCGAAGGAAGTTTCGAACTGCGAAGCGAGAACCTGGTGAACTGTTTTCATCATACAGTGTGAGATTGAACTCATACCTTCTTAAATGGATGGCCTTGGCCGGATTTAAAGAGGAGTATGAAAGTTTGCGTGAGTTGATGGTTGTAGATCAGATGCGAATGCAAATGTCTAAACCCTTGCGAAACTTCTTAGGTGAGAATGGGGCTGAGAGATTGGATATAGTCACCAAGTTAGCCGAAAGATACGTTGAAGTCTATGGCGAGACTGGGGACACCAGTCCAACAGATCCGAGATCGAAAGATACGGATCAAGGTAAGTCAAAGAAGAAGTCAAAGACCAAAGGTTCGGATGAACCAAAGAAACAGGTAAACTCTTTAGAGAAAATCTCTAACGTCAACCAAGGTAAGAATACCCCACCTAGTTCTCCAAAGAGGAAGTGGAGTGAACGATGGTGCAAATTCTGCAAGTCCAGCACTCACAATACGAGTGAGTGTAGGAGTAAGCCCAAGGACTTTCACTTTGCTTGTCTTGCAGAGGTTAGGGATAGACCTTGCAGGAAAGTGAAGTCGGTTGATGGGAATGGAGAACCAGAGCGACCTCCAGTGGTTGAGGAAGTAGAAGTGAATGGGCAACAGGTGTTGTGCCTCTACGACACGGGATTGCAATTTTCATCGGTAATTGCATCCAACCTGACAGGCCCAGAGCAACTCACCGGGGAGATGACGGAGATACAGCCAGCCAGTAGGAGTGCTGTAGCGCTACATTGCCCGATTGCCAATGTGGAGATTCGGAGCAAGTACGTTACTGGACGCATTCAGGCGGCAGTCGTACCGGATCCTCTCTATCCCCTAATTCTTGGCCGGAAGTACGTGTTTCTGGGCGAACCAGAACACCCTAGCATCCATAAGTCTAGGCAGGTCAGAGATAAAGAGGAAGAGGGTCTCGAAAAGGTAAGTCTCCGAAATACTCACCCGGATGGAATGAGTAATGCTCGGAGCAAGGATGCGACGGAGTGTCCTTGTTCAGAATGGTTGCCCAACAATGAAAACCCGTTAATTCAGGGTAAGTTCAACTCTGATAACCAGTCACCGTTAATTCAGACTGGAACAGAGAAAAGGCAGAGGGAACGTAAGTTGGTTCCTGAGAGCTTCAGAGCTAATCTGCTGCGAACGGTACATGTCAGGTCCCCAACCGGACATCTGACTGTAGGGACAACCAGTAAATGTCTATCCCGGTACTATTGGTGGCCGGGCATGACAGGCGACGTGCGCAGGTATATTAGGTCTTGTCCGGAGTGCAGTAAATGCCCACTTGAGAAACGGACGAAGACGAAGATACCCTTAGAGGTTGGAGACCGAGTTCTAGTACTCCTCCCAATCGAGGGGAACGAATTCGAAATCGGGTGGCAGGGCCCATTCCTAGTGGGTAAAGTGGGGCTCCACAAGCACTATGGAGTGGTGATCCTGGGAAAGTCTTCTACTTTCCATTCCAGTCTCCTCATGCGCTATGAGGGGAAGCCCGATGATAAGTCTACCAGCCCAAGGGCGCAGAGATTCGCTGAAAGAACGGTTCGGGGTTCAGGTCAGGTATCGGAAAGCCTGTCACACCATAGGAAGTCCTATATGTATGTGCAGGTACCTTCTTCGGTTCAGCCCGGTGCTCGGGGGAACATGACCGGCCAAAGGAACACCCGCAGTGCTAGCTACACTGAGAACCGTGGTCGGAAGAGGTGGGTTGTGTCGGAAAGGACACAGACCCATGGTCCCTCAATCCGACCGACTGCAGTCCAGCTGGGTCCTCGAAAGGGGAAGCTGGAGTTGCAGAAGTCCAGTAAACTCTGGCAGGAACGATCGTTAAATCAGGTCGAGACGGGAGCTCTGGTCCGCAAGACACTGCGAGATGCCCAATCGCAGTAGCGGAGTAGGCGTTGATCACCCGTGATACTGAGTAGCTTGTCTCCCCACCTAATGTGGTAAAAGTATTCTATACAATATTGACGGGTTCGACTTCCTCTCCCGCCATCCGGTCTCTAAGAAAGAAGAATGAACGACATAGACAGCTTCTGCGTAGAAGTGGAACGACGGGGTCGATCCTCTTAAAGTGGGGGCCTATGTGACGAAACGCGATTATCTGTCTTGGGTCGTCAAGATTCCGCACTATTTTGGCGCGTCATCGGGGACTTTCCCAGCTAAAAATAGACTGAGGGAAGCCGATTAAGGACTTACGATCTAGAATATTCTCGAAACACTGAAATTCGAGTAACCCGTGATGCTGGGTATTGCTCTAAATTCCCGTGCAGACAGATCTAGAAACTCTAGGCGGGAAATGACGGTTTCCCGAGAAAGTATCTTTTCTCAAGAAGCACTCGCTTCTAGTGCGCATTGAGTTGGCACGAAGCGGGAATGTGGCCAAACCAGTCATTCACTTACTTGTGTTCAAGGAGAACGGACGCAGGCCAGATGTGAGCCAATTTTGTGTGCGTCTCCCCTCAACCATAATTCGGCTGACTGTTATGTCAAGGAAGATGAAAAGCCCTTGAACAGTTCGGAAGCTGACTGGAGATCTGGTTCCATCATGCAGGAGTTTGCCTGTTGAGGAACCAGTCAACTATAATTGTTGTTGGCAGGAAACCACTTCGTGTGATCCAGCGAAGGGTTCAGTTCTTTACTTATCACGCCAGACTCAACCACACCAGATACCCAATGTGCTGCACCATGAGTGAAGTTTGCTTCAAGACATACCACCACCCTGAAGGTGCACGTGTGGGAAGTGAGGGTTTGTGATCGTTTGATAATAGACGACACTCTGTTTTTGCTAAGAACATTTCAGCATTTTGAGTAATCATGCTCAACGACAGGGAACACCGGTCCGTCTAGTTTGACGGGGGTTCTGCCTAAACGCAGAAGTAACTGATCTTCAGACACTTGAATGGTTCTTTGGACAGCTCTAGTGGCAGGTCTTGAGAAGAACTACACCAGTTATTGACTTGTGGCAAGTGTAACCCGGTGGAAGGGACTATGGGATTATAGTCCAACCTGAATTGTTTCCGTGAAAGAGAGGTCTGGTTCTATTAATGTACTGTTGCAATATCAAGATTATCAACTGTGTTCTAGAAGGACTCAGTAACATTTCAGTAGCCATATCTGATTATACCAACAGTGTGACTGTAAGAGACCATAGAATTGGTCATAGACATTTTTCCATTCATGTTCCGGTGCTGTGACGAAGGGACCATTGAATTGGTCAATGCCATAGCTGTTCTGCAGTGGGACTGGGTTATGAGTGACAAACCATTAGATTGGTCAGTGATTGTTTGAGTTCATCGAAGTGACTAATACTTGGAGTCAAGTCCAGGAGGATTGTCTCCCAACCGGTATTGTTCGAGAACTGTCTTAACAGTGACTCCGTGGGAGTGATATAGATGCAGTTGGTCCAGTGAAGTGTGGTCCAGCAGTGAATCTAGTGTTGTGGATCCACGCTCTGGAGACAGAGTGGTCTCCAAGGTTCTAGTCATCTCACTGGAAGGAAGCCGGGTGAGTGGCGGACCGACTGGACGGGACATCTGCATCCAATCTACTTCTCAATTCGATGAAGACACCTACATCTCTGATTCTATCTCTATGTGACTTGTTTAAATTCCAGAGAGAAGGTTGGACTCAACAAGCACATCTATAAAACTGATTATCTGTTGGGGTTATTGCCTGACTTTGGTCTACACTCCTCTCTTCTGTCTTCCCTTCCATATATCTACTTCTGTCACTCTCTCTCTATTATTCTCTCAACACATACTCCGACAACATTTCCTTTCAACATATAATAAAAGATTTATTAATAAAGAAAACTATGTCCGGTATGTGTATGGATATTGTCTGTGTAGTTGCTATTGTATTCTATGGTTGTGGACAGAATGAACTCAGAATGTCTATCAGCTGTATCTTCTCGCCAGTCATTCTTCACGATTACAGGACATCACATCAAACAGGACAGCGCTCACCCGGGATGATCCGTAGGCTTGAATCTGATGGTAAATCCGTTAGTGAAATGAAAACAAACTGTTCACCCCCGATTCACCGTATTGCTATAACAGTCCCGTAAGTTTATGACTGTGCCCAAATCGGTTTCATGATATTAAGTATCCATCATCGAAGAAAAACACCACATTGTCAATGTTCTTCCTATTGTCTATTATGATTATCACTATTGTCTTTGTCTATTCCTTCTACCCTATGTATGCAAGTCGTATGTAGGTTGAAGTCTCTGCTTGCCCCACCTTAACCTCTCTTTCTGTTTAGGAGCCCCCGTGGTATATGCGTGTTAGCATACAGTCTTCTGTATTTTACTTGATGTTAGTATTTGTTCATCTGAACAAACTGTTTAGGTTCTTTCTGGATCTAAGTATGTACTTTATTGGTTCACGTAGAGTAGTTTTTTCTTTCTTCTCTAATGTCCCTAGAAACTGGGAACCTGTGGATGAATATAACAAGTCGAGTGGTAAGCGTCCGCCCCTTACTCCTAACTTATGCAAGTGTCCTTCTCCAGCCATAATGACAAGGCTTTCGAAGTCACCATCCGCATAAGACATAAGAATTCACCTCAGTCTAAAACACCTACTAATAATAGGTAATGATAAAGGTAATACACGCTCATCTATATTCCTATTCTAAAAATATATTGTAATATACCTTATACACATCTATGTTCCTATATAGAATTAATGTAAATCCACGAATCGAAATTTATCCGCATCCAAGCACTTTATCCCATTATAAGGGAGGATATTTCTTTTCATTACAGGACACATAATTCTATCTTTCCGTCCAGTTGGGGAACACACACTAAACTGACACAAAGACGTGGCCACTCTCTTTAGATCATCTTTGTCCCATCGTCCTTGACATTGCTGGACAAAGCAAATTCAGATTTCATTATCCCTTGTCAGTGGAAAATTTCTGATCTAGGCTTTTCCGTATATCCCTACCTCCAGAACGCAATAGACTGATCCATGATGCTGTCTCTCTTTGTCGCTACCCAAATTTTCCACTCGACAGTTACCTGTCCGGTTAGTCGGCTATTCCTGTCTTGACCCACATACACATGCGCTGGTCAATCCGTTGTTTATATCCTTCTGTTTCATTAACCCTTCTTCTCCCTGGGTGTTCGCTGTATACAGTCGTCGATCTGGGAATCACTAACATGCAGCATTTCATGACACTCTACTCTATCTTCTATTTGTGTAAATAGATTCTTCTATCAGGATGTTCATTTCAGTTCTATATTCTCAAGGGTAGAATAAACGTTATGTAAGTTGACTTGCTCTTTGTATAATGATTGAGTGTGGTCTCGGACGATGCCTCAGTGTTCATTGTTCCACAGGTGTAGGTAGTTAGTGGGGGTCTAGAATCTGGAGGGGCTTGTAGACGTAATTAATTAATATGAGATCAACCACAGAGTAAAAAGATGTATCTGCTCGTCCAACCCCTGGGGCTAGAATACACGGGAGTGCCAGAGACACCTCGGGTGTGGTTCACTCTCACTACCCAAGGTGAACTCGTTACAGCCGAACACAGTGGAAAATCGCTCGACAAGGCACACATGAATCGCCGTTTCGTCACATATACACACAAAATGGCTGTATTTGTCCAATAACTACAATATTACACGTAACTATATTTGTCCATTAACTACAGTGTTACACATAACATGGCTGTAATTGTCAATTAACTAGTTAGTTAGTTAGTTAGTTAGTTAGTTAGTTAGTTAGTTAGTTGGTTGGTTAGTTAGTTAGTTAGTTAGTTAGTTAGTTAGTTAGTTAGTTAGTTAGTTAGTTAGTTAGTTAGTTAGTTAGTTAGTTAGTTAGTTAGTTAGTTAGTTAGTTAGTTAGTTAGTTAGTTTGTTAGTTTGTTAGTTTGTTAGTTAGTTAGTTAGTTTGTTAGTTAGTAACTATCTAGCTAGTTAGCTAGTTAGTTAGTTAGTTAGTTAGTTAGCTAGCTAGTTAGTTAGTTAGTTAGTTAGTTAGTTAATTAGTTAGTTAGTTAGTTAGGTAGTAGTTAGTTAGTTAAGTTAGTCGAGGTTCCAACTTCACGGCAACGGGTCGTCTCCATTATGCTCCGCTCCTGTGCCAGTGAATATCACACAAAATGCGCCCCGCTGTCCAATGTGAAAAGTGGAATAGGCTGGAGTCTCGGCAATCCAACAGCCCGCACAGGTACACTGTGCATAATGCCGCCGCCAGAATGCCAACACAAAATTAATCCACGAAAACCACAGTTCATCGTCGATGGACTCGGCAGTCACCAGAAAGACCTCATTGAGCCGGGTTTTCTCACATAGCTCGGTCTTTTACCGCAGGGTGACCCTCCAAAAGTGTCGCATAAAGCATGAACTCCGGAGTTTCAGCGCCGAGACCCGGGAGTCTCCTGAAAAAATGCACTCGTGATCCGTAAAGGCAACTCAGTCAATTCAGCAACAGCCGATAGCCATTGTTCCGAACATGCAGGTCACTGTACAGGACAGATGTAAAAGCATTCCCCGCGAATCTCACAGCTCACAGTGTCGCCCACGCACTCACTCAGTAGCAGGGCGACGGAACCATGCACTACCAGTCCAACATGAGGAAAATGCAATTGCAAACCGTAGCTGCAAGCATAAACACGCCACAGGCCTTAACGGTTCAACGTCTAACCGCCATGTTAGCGACCGGAAGTCTCTGTCAATTAACTACAATATTACACATAACTATATTTGTCCATTAACTACAGTATTACACATAACATGGCTGTATTTGTCCATTAACAACATATGTCCTCGACGATGTGTCTCACAATAAATAGACAAGTGTGAGAGTTCACACCTCACTCTCCGTGAGTCTCACAGTAAACAGACATGTGTTGAGTCTCACAATAAACAGCCAAGTGTGAGTGTTCACACCGTCAGTCATCGTGAGTCTCACAATAAACAGACAAGTGTGAGAGTTCACACCGTCAATCACCGTGAGTCTCACAGTAAACAGACAAGCGTGAGAGTTCACACCGTCAATCACCGTGAGTCTCACAGTAAACAGACAAGCGTGAGAGGTTCACACCGTCACTCACCGTGAGTCTCACAAGTAAACAGACAAGTGTGAGAGTTCACACCGTCAATCACCGAGAGTCTCACAGTAAACAGACAAGCGTGAGAGTTCACACCGTCAATCACCGAGAGTCTCACAGTAAACAGACAAATGTGAGAGTTCACACCGTCAATCACCGTGAGTCTCACAGTAAACAGACAAACTGTGAGAGTTCACACCGTCAATCACCGTGAGTCTCACAGTAAACAGACAATGTGTGAGAGTTCACACCGTCAATCACCGTGAGTCCTCACAGTAAACAGACAAGTGTGAGAGTTCACACCGTCAATCACCGTGAGTCTCACAGTAAACAGACAAGCGTGAGAGTTCACAACCGTCAATCACCGTGAGTCTCACAGTAAACAGACAAGCGTGAGAGTTCACACCGTCAATCACCGTGAGTCTCACAGTAAACAGACAAGCGTGAGAGTTCACACCGTCAATCACCGTGAGTCTCACAGTAAACAGACAAGCGTGAGAGTTCACACCGTCAATCACCCGTGAGTCTCACAGTAAACAGACAAGCGTGAGAGTTCACACCGTCAATCACCGTGAGTCTCACAGTAAACAGACAAGCGTGAGAGTTCACACCGTCAATCACCGTGAGTCTCACAGTAAACAGACAAGCGTGAGAGTTCACACCGTCAATCACCGTGAGTCTCACAGTAAACAGACAAGCGTGAGAGTTCACACCGTCACTCACCGTGAGTCTCACAGTAAACAGACAAGCGTGAGAGTTCACACCGTCAATCACCGTGAGTCTCACAGTAAACAGACAAATGTGAGAGTTCACACCGTCAATCACCGTGAGTCTCACAGTAAACAGACAAATGTGAGAGTTCACAACCGTCAATCACCGTGAGTCTCACAGTAAACAGACAAATGTGAGAGTTCACACCGTCAATCACCGTGAGTCTCACAGTAAACAGACAAATGTGAGAGTTCACCACCGTCAATCACCGTGAGTCCACAGTAAACAGACAACTGTGAGAGTTCACACCGTCAATCACCGTGAGTCCCACAGTAAACAGACAAATGTGAGAGTTCACACCGTCAATCACCGTGAGTCTCACAGTAAACAGACAAATGTGAGAGTTCACACCGTCAATCACCGTGAGTCTCACAGTAAACAGACAAATGTGAGAGTTCACACCGTCAATCACCGTGAGTCTCACAGTAAACAGACAAATGTGAGAGTTCACACCGTCAATCACCGTGAGTCTCACAGTAAACGACAAGTGTGAGAGTTCACACCGTCAATCACCGTGAGTCTCACAGTAAACAGACAAGTGTGAGAGTTCACACCGTCAATCACCGTGAGTCTCACAGTAAACAGACAAGTGTGAGAGTTCACACCGTCAATCACCGTGAGTCTCACAGTAAACAGACAAGTGTGAGAGTTCACACCGTCAATCACCGTGAGTCTCACAGTAAACAGACAAGTGTGAGTGTTCACACCGTCAATCACCGTGAGTCTCACAGTAAACAGGACAAGTGTGAGAGTTCACCACCGTCAATCACCGTGAGTCTCACAGTAAACAGACAAGTGTGAGTGTTCACACCGTCAATCACCGTGAGTCTCACAGTAAACAGACAAGTGTGAGTGTTCACACCGTCACTCACCGTGAGTCTCACAGTAAACAGACAAATGTGAGTGTTCACACCGTCACTCACCGTGAGTCTCACAGTAAACAGACAAATGTGAGTGTTCACAACTTCACTCACCGTGAGTCTCACAGTAAACAGACAAATGTGAGTGTTCACACCGTCACTAACCGTGAGTCTCACAGTAAACAGACAAGCGTGAGAGTTCACATCGTCAATCACCGTGAGTCTCACAGTAAACAGACAAGCGTGAGAGTTCACACCGTCAATCACCGTGAGTCTCACAGTAAACAGACAAACGTGAGTGTTCACACCGTCAATCACCGTGAGTCTCACAGTAAACAGACAAGCGTGAGAGTTCACACCGTCAATCACCGTGAGTCTCACAGTAAACAGACAAGCGTGAGAGTTCACACCGTCAATCACCGTGAGTCTCACAGTAAACAGACAAGCGTGAGAGTTCACACCGTCAATCAACGTGAGTCTCACAGTAAACAGACAAACGCGAGAGTTCACACCGTCAATCACCGTGAGTCTCACAGTAAACAGACAAACGCGAGAGTTCACACCGTCAATCACCGAGAGTCTCACAGTAAACAGACAAATGTGAGAGTTCACACCGTCAATCACCGTGAGTCTCACAGTAAACAGACAAATGTGAGAGTTCACACCGTCAATCACCGTGAGTCTCACAGTAAACAGACAAGTGTGAGAGTTCACACCGTCAGTCACCGTGAGTCTCACAGTAAACAGACAAGTGTGAGAGTTCACACAGTCAATCACCGTGAGTCTCACAGTAAACAGACAAGTGTGAGAGTTCACACCGTCAATCACCGTGAGTCTCACAGTAAACAGACAAGCGTGAGAGTTCACACCGTCAATCACCGTGAGTCTCACAGTAAACAGACAAGCGTGAGAGTTCACACCGTCAATCACCGTGAGTCTCACAGTAAACAGACAAGCGTGAGAGTTCACACCGTCAATCACCGTGAGTCTCACAGTAAACAGACAAGCGTGAGAGTTCACACCGTCAATCACCGTGAGTCTCACAGTAAACAGACAAGCGTGAGAGTTCACACCGTCAATCACCGTGAGTCTCACAGTAAACAGACAAGCGTGAGAGTTCACACCGTCAATCACCGTGAGTCTCACAGTAAACAGACAAGCGTGAGAGTTCACACCGTCAATCACCGTGAGTCTCACAGTAAACAGACAAGCGTGAGAGTTCACACCGTCCAATCACCGTGAGTCTCACAGTAAACAGACAAGCGTGAGAGTTCACACCGTCACTCACCGTGAGGTCTCACAGTAAACAGACAAGCGTGAGAGTTCACACCGTCAATCACCGTGAGTCTCACAGTAAACAGACAAATGTGAGAGTTCACACCGTCAATCACCGTGAGCTCACAGTAAACAGACAAATGTGAGAGTTCACACCGTCAATCACCGTGAGTCTCACAGTAAACAGACAAATGTGAGAGTTCACACCGTTCAATCACCGTGAGTCTCACAGTAAACAGACAAATGTGAGAGTTCACACCGTCAATCACCGTGAGTCCTCACAGTAAACAGACAAATGTGAGAGTTCACACCGTCAATCACCGTGAGTCCTCACAGTAAACAGACAAATGTGAGAGTTCACACCGTCAATCACCATGAGTCTCACAGTAAACAGACAAATGTGAGAGTTCACACGTCAATCACCGTGAGTCTCACAGTAAACAGACAAATGTGAGAGTTCACACCGTCAATCACCGTGAGTCTCACAGTAAACAGACAAATGTGAGAGTTCACACCGTCAATCACCGTGAGTCTCACAGTAAACAGACAAATGTGAGAGTTCACACCGTCAATCACCGTGAGTCTCACAGTAAACAGACAAGTGTGAGAGTTCACACCGTCAATCACCGTGAGTCTCACAGTAAACAGACAAGTGTGAGAGTTCACACCCGTCAATCACCGTGAGTCTCACCAGTTAAACAGACAAGTGTGAGAGTTCACACCGTCAATCATCGTGAGTCTCACAGGTAAACAGACAAGTGTGAGAGTTCACACCGTCAATCACCCGTGAGTCTCACAGTAACAGACAATGTGTGAGAGTTCACACCGTCAATCACCGTGAGTCTCACAGTAAACAGACAAGTGTGAGTGTTCACACCGTCAATCACCGTGAGTCTCACAGTAAACAGACAAGTTGTCGAGAGTTCACACCGTCAATCACCGTGAGTCTCACAGTAAACAGACAAGTGTGAGTGTTCACAACGTCAATCACCGTGAGTCTCACAGTAAACAGACAAATCGTGAGAGTTCACACCGTCACTCATCGTGAGTCTCACAGTAAACAGACAAATGTGAGTGTTCACAACTTCACTCACCGTGAGTCTCACAGTAAACAGACAAATGTGAGTGTTCACACCGTCACTAATCGTGAGGCTCACAGTAAACAGACAAGTGTGAGTGTTCACACCTCCCCCACGATGTGTCTCTCAGTAACAAAGTGCGTGTTGTCTCTGCCCTCCTCCGCTAACACCGCCGTGTTTTCATTATTGTAATGAAATGAGGGTCGCATGTTTTCCTTGTAAGTCGCAGAATGTTGGTCACGTGTCCGCAGATCAGGTTTTAAATAAGGGCGCCAGCAGATCAAATTACCGGGTATTTACGTTCACGTGGGCTCGCCTTTCTAAAGATGTCTGGAATGGCTGGTCTGGAGAGGCGGAAGGAAACATCTCCAGATTGCATCTATCAATAGATCCTGTTCGCCTGCAGAAAGTTGTCCTTGGCCATGTTACAATGTCAAGTGAGTGGTTTTGACAGACCGAGCACCCGACGAGGTTGCTTCAAATGCCAAGGGCAGTCCAGGAGGGATCTCTATACAGGGAGGCGGAGGGTTACAAGTTAACATCCCCCAGGGTATGTTCTGATGTCCTTTCCACACACGGATGTTTCTGCGGCTGATGAAGACACCTTTTTGTGTACCGGACTGTTGAAGTCAGATGTGTATGGAAAATCGTCGTACTCTACAGTAGCGGTTTCAAACCTGTGGGTTGTGACACACATCCCGCCCAATCCACCCCCATGGAGTTGCCAAGTGTTTCCTTCCTAAAGGGGGTCGCTGCAGTTTCTTAAACAGTGGCTTGTAGAGTGAATTTCCCACGGGTACTTGTATACATTGATTGTATTCAATATTGTCCACAGCTGGAGAAACGTCAAATTAAACGTATTAACATTATTTTATGTGGGTGTGTGCATACATCATCATCATCATCATCATCATCATTATCATCATCATCATCATCATCATCATCATCATCATCAAACAGTTCATTCCTTGTGAAGCATCCGTATCATTCAATTCTACAGCTGCCCTTCTTGTACCGTTGTATATATGCGTTGGTAGATCTGTGTCTCTCTGTTATCTGCATCCATAGATATGTGTCTGTCTCTGTTATCAATGTTGTCCTTGGTGCACCCTTTTAATGGTGACAATTCGTTTGTTTTAGTCCACTTTGTCACAGTGTGGTGGTTTATCCTAGCTTGCGAGTCTGCGTGGTCTTGGTTGCCTGCCATTTTAACCAGGTGTTTGAGTGTTATATTGAGTGAGTGCCTAGCTTGTGAGTTTCTAGCTTGTGAGTATCTAGCTTGTGAGTACCTAATAATGAGTACCTAGTTTGTGAGGACCTACTTGGTCCTTGTCCTGTAAAGACGTCTGCAGCCTTGTGTCCTGTCTTCTGGTCCTGGAAAGACGTGTGTAGCCGACAGACAAGATTTTATATGTTGAACCTGTACCCGACAAAGACTACATCAGTACGTTATGCGTACTTATAGTACCGTTGCTCCTCAGCACATACTACAACAGTTATGTTGGTGAAATGTTGCATGTCTACTAACAAATCTGTGCTCATCCTCGAATGCCCTCGATTTCAGTGGAAGTCTAAAACTGTCACATGTACAACATGCCATGACGTTATAACCAACGCCCATATTGTGAGGTATGTCAGCCGTTATATCGTCACTAACACCCGATTCAGAAGGTTTGTGTTGCGATTTTCTCCAACAACAAACACCAAGAGCTGAACCACGACGGCCATCTTGCATGCCGAAAGCAGACGGCCCACTTCTCTCGCAGATGAAATATCTGTTCATGTTATTTAAGACAGGCAACAGCAGATGCCAAGAGAACAAGAGAGGGTCACACTTGGAGAATACGACACTGATTGCTTGGCTCAAACGTGGTGGAATTAGAATAAGACAATTCACAGCTCCCGTCTGTATCCGTCCTCTCTACCTCGCTACCTTTGTCCTGGGATCTCTGTACCTCACCCCTGACTACGTTAAGTACAATATCAGACGCGGTGTAAACAGAAGAACGCTGCGCCTGGCGCCTCTCGCCGGAGGTCAGTGTAATCATCTCCAGGTCGTGTATCTGTCTCAGATCATTAGGTCATAGATAATTTGCATCGCTTCCGGAAGTCACCTCTGTGGGTCAGAGGTTGGTGAACTTCCGGCATTATAAACCAAATATTGCAGCAATTTCCCACAGCATCGTCTCGTGGAGAACTGAATGGGGAGAGACCGAGGAAGGGAATCCTCGAGACAGAAATTATTCAAGAATGACAGAAAGGAACAAACAAGGCGAGTAGTGTGAATAAGCAGTTGTTGGATTGACAACAGAATAGAACTGTTCCAACGATGCATACAACCAGGCACGCATTGTAACACAAGGGAGTGCTACGATATTATGTGGGGTGAGGGGAACCTGCTCTCACACTTTAACAACGGGATGTCTTTAGCCCCGGGACATAGGTGCCCTCAGTCCACAAAACCCCTTCAGCCCTTGGATCACTATCTCCCTCACTAGCAGCCAAGGGACGTTACCCATTTCAAACCTCGTCCTGAATATATGACACAACTCTGGTATCTAACTATGTTAACAATATGGTGTATTATACAAGATGAATGAGGAGGATGATGATGACTCCGAGATAGGCCTCGCGGTATCTATGCGAGACAAGACGTGGCAAGGTTCGAGTAGCCTCCAGGAGGAAGTGTCATCATCGTCACGGATTCAAGTATCACACTATGTGGTAAGTCCGACACGCTCACCGGGTATATCTGGTCTCCGGCCAGGTATAGGCATCTCCACTTGGACAGGATGGTTGGCGGGTCGAACCACTCGTACTTGGGACCTCCGGTTGATGACGTCACTGGAGTCTGGACCACACTAGGGTAGGGCTAACTACTGTCTCTCGTGTGGCTGGGAACTAGGACACTCCTCTGAAGCGTCCTGAAGTATCGATGGTACGGCTGGTCTAGCGAGATGGTGATATCTCACTCAATGGTAGTAGTTGTCACAACAGTCTATGCGACCAGCGTAGCTCAGCAGACTCATAGTGCAGATATATCAGCACAGATACATCCCTCGCTGAGTCATGGCACTGTAGATAAAGTTCAAAGTATAAAACAGTTCTTCCACCATATCATACTCCACATGGTACCAGGCACTTGGTAGCGAAGACATCATAGCTAGCTGGCAGGAAGGCAGTCAGTCAGGTCACATCTGGGACAGTAACAACATCAAGATACTTGCCAAGGTGGAATCAAGAACAAAGTAATATGTTGCTGTCATGGCGAAAAACCTGGTATATCAGACGTGGAGTTGGCTATGGGTTAGCTGGGTCCCATACTGAGACGTAACTCTCGGTTGTAGATACCTCTCGCTGTGGTACTGGGCTCACAGGCTGCTACAACCGGCACTCGCCAAAGTCCGTATCACTGGACTCGTCACCAGATCTTCGCTCTACTCTCATCAAGGTAGAACCTGGGGAGGACAACACTCAGTGAGAGCAACATGAATCAGACTTACCAAAGCGGAGACACTTAGATCCCGCTTACTCAGGCGGGTGGACCCTTCCCATAAGGGCCTGACACCTTCATTGGCTGCTCGAAGAGGTCGCGGACAAACTAGGCCTAGAACCCAAGCGGCAGCTATCCACTTGCATCCTCTTTCCCAGACGAACGTAGGACTGGGCCAACGTAGGTGTCTGAGAAATGGGCCTATGCTGAAAAACGGCTATATAACATAAATGGTTAGTGAGTTAGTTGTACTTATATACAGAAGGGCCCTGAAGGAGGGCCGATGGCAGTACTTCCTAAACCCCCTTCCCGTTATCCGGTAGAGCTTATGTCGTACCGTGCCGTGGGTACAATCCACTAGATCCAATCGAATATACAGGGTGATCCCCATGTAGCAGAAATCCACACCCCGTTCCCCCTCCCTGATCCCAGGTCGGGTAGTTTAGAACGGTGTCCT
The DNA here is from genome assembly GCA_014155875.1 of Cepaea nemoralis. Classification (NCBI taxonomy): domain Eukaryota; kingdom Metazoa; phylum Mollusca; class Gastropoda; order Stylommatophora; family Helicidae; genus Cepaea; species Cepaea nemoralis. The sequence goes on from JACEFZ010027406.1 coordinate 96,084, forward strand.
GTTCAATATGAACAATTCTGTCGCAACGGTCACTTTCCCCATTGTCACCCTCTCAGGAAGCCACTATATATTAAGCTGGTCTTCCGTCGAGATATATTAATTAAAAGACAGATGTGAGGAAAGCCAAGAAGAAAGCCAGTGGTCGCCCCACCATGTGACACGAAGTTCGACTCCCGGTACGACCTTGAAACGACCTCGGCGGTTTCGGCCGACCGGTGCACTCGATTCGTCTTACTCGCCCGAGTTCATCGATATATTACTTGCTATATCCGATGCGACTCCTTAATCTACTTCCGGTAGCGCTTCGGGTAACGGTTCGGCCACGCCGGACATGCCGACGCTCGAGGTTATGAAGTTGGCCATGTGTGAACTCAAATTACAGGTCTAGTTTCCCTGAACCCAATTTGCCCGATCTACACTGGCTGTAAATAAGCCGCGCGCTGCTAACCTACGAAATATCTTTACCGTACAACGCTGGTAAACACGCGGTTGCAACAGGCTTAAATTACAGGCGTAAAACACAAGCCTACAAATGTTCACACCTGACCTACTTCCTCGCGACGGTCAGTACACGCGTCAGCGCAATCTCACAATTCGAATCCCCGACACCGCACTACTTAAACAAAAAGGTTGTACACGTACCTTCAAACAAACAGCACGACTGTGAAAATGGGAGCCGTTGTCACTGCAACTGGACATGATGTCGGAGTTCTTCAAAACCCGTCAAGACACTTGTCGTCCCGCTCTCCATCACTTAGCACTGGGCCAAAATGTCGACTGCCTGCCAGCTACCTTCGTTCACAACTGAACTCTTTGTCCTGGACGTTCCACTGCGGCTGCGTCAGTCATGCGCAGTCCGTAGTGTCGGAACCCCGGTTCCGATAACCAGTTTCTGGATTATTCTTCAAGGGCTCTGGTCGGGTTGTGTCATTTTACCAGTTCTTTCCCCTTGACCAGTAAAGTTTCACCCGGCCCAAAATTTTCATGAGGCGAACCGACTGAGCTTCGTGACACAGACTGATTTCGTTCCTCACTCCAAATCCGTGATTAGCTCCAATCAGACTGACTTCATTCCTCACTCCAAATCCGTGATTTGCTCCAATCAGACTGATTTCGTTCCTCACTCCAAATCTGTGATTTGCTCAAACCAGACTGACTTCATTCCTCACTCCAAGTCCGTGATTTGCTCCAATCAGACTGATTTCATTCCTCACTCCAAATCCGTTATTTTCTCCAATCAGCTGATTTCATACCTACCTCCAGGCTCGTGGTTCCTTCTCCAAGTCCATGATTTGCTCCAATCAGACTGATTTCATACCTAACTCCAAATCCGCGATTTGCTCCAATCTGACTGATTTTCATCCCTCATTATTCCGAGTCCGTGATTTGCTCCGATCAGACTGATTTAATTCCTCACTCCAGATCCGTGATTTGCTCCAATCTGACTGATTTCATACCTAACTCCAGGCCCGTGGTTCCTCACTACAAGTCTGTGATTTGCGCCAATCAGACTGATTTTATTCCTCACTTCAAACCGTGATTTGCTCCAATCAGACTGATTTCATTCCTCACTCCAAATCCGTGATTTGCGCCAGTCAGACTGATTTCATTCCTCACTCCAAGTCCGTGATTTGCTCCAGATCAGACTGATTTCATTCCTCACTCCAGATCCGTGATTTGCTCCGATCAGACTGATTTCATTCCTCACTCCAGATCCGTGATTTGCTCCAATCTGACTGATTTCATACCTAACTCCAGGCCCGTGGTTCCTCACTACAAGTCCGTGATTTGAGCCAATCAGACTGATTTTATTCCTCACTCCAAACCCGTGATTTGCTCCAAAAAGACTGATTTCATTCCTCACCCCAAGTGCGTAGATTGGACAAAGCACAAATGATCATTTATGTATATTTTCCTCGATGTATTCTTTAATTTACAGGTGAAACACAGAGCCACTACCTGATATAGCAAACATATATCATTATTTTTTAATTTAAATTTGTGAACTTATCTAACCCCTCATTTTACCACATTTGACACAACTTATCTAACCCTCATTTTACCACATTTGACACAACTTATCTACCCTCATTTACCATATTTGACAACAACTTATCTAACCCTCTATTTACCACATTTGACACAACTTATCTAACCCTTTATTTACCACATTTGACACAACTTATCTAACCCTCCATTTACCACATTTGACAACAACTTATCTAACCCTCATTTTACCACATTTGACACAGCTTATCTAACCCTCTATTTACCACATTTGACACAACTTATCTAACCCTCATTTTACCACATTTGACAACTTATCTACCCCTCCATTTACCATATTTGACAACAACTTATCTAACCCTCATTTTACCACATTTGACACAACTTAATTAACCCTCTATTTACCATATTTGACACAACTTATCTAACATTCTATTTACCATATTTGACACAATTTATCTACCCCTATATTTACCACATTTGACACAACTTTTCTACCCCTCTATTTACCACATTTCACACAACTTATCTAACCCTCTATTTACCACATTTGACACAACTTATCTACCCCTATATTTACCACATTTTACACAACTTATCTATCCCTCTATTTACCACATTTGTTGCGGCGTATCAAACACTCTTTTTACCACATTTGATGCGGCTTATCTGGGTTTCTATTCTTCAGTTGTGGGTGGGTCTCACAGGTGTCGGTGTAACTGTCAGAATTCTCCATCGATCTAAGACGAGCTGTCATGTCTAGCTGATCCAAAACATCTGTAAATGTGCCAACTTCTCATGGGGAAAGTGTTCTACCCAGATGTCGCCCTGCGTGTCCTGGGGTGATGTGTATTCAGTGTGGAGCAGGACCAGCTGCTGTTGCCATTGTTGGCTTGTGCGATCCTACTTGAGTAGATGTCGCTGTTTCAGACGATTTATACAGGAAGTGTGCTACAATGCCTTATTTATTTATTGATATGGGTTATTGCTTCATGCCTATTGACCTACCATGAACGGTATAGGCAGTGGTTCTCAACCTTTTTTGACCCATGCACCCCTGCAGCATATGTTCAGAATGTCACCCCCCCCCCCCCCCCTTTCATATTTCCTCCCTATAAATTCCCCACGCCCCCAACACATTATAAGTAAAAATGGAAGCTAAATTTAATAGCAAATACCAGAACAAGTCTAGCCGTCTACATAAAGCGTGATTTGCGTGTCTGCTAACGTAATAAAACGAATTTCATAAGAGCGAGAAGTACAGAACCGTAAAGTATGGAGGGAAAACAATATCAAGTAATCGGTTCTTGTATTAACGTGATCTTGAAATAATCTTAATTCCCCCCCCCCCGAAACCCTAAAATTCTCCCCTGGGGGGGGGGGGGATTCCCCCACCGGTTGAGAACCACTGGTATAGAAGGTGAGGCTGTCTATGTCTGGCCAGCAAATAGACGATGTAGGTCATGTCACGGTGTGGAAAGGTCTATAATAGTTGAAATGGGACAACGGGACACTCACTGGTTTAGGGGACAACAGGATACTCATTGGTTTAGGGGACAACAGGAGTAAACTTGTGTTAGAGGACATGGAGACACAAGCTGCTAGTGTTAGAGGACACAACAGAAACTAGAGTGTGTGTATATATACATATCTAGCTTTTACTGTTGTGTTGTACTGCTGTTGTTGTTGTTGTCTAGTATACACAATGTTATATACTGTTGATATTGCTGTCTTGTATACACAATGTAACTAGTCTCCGTGGCCAAAGACTTGCGAACGCAGTTCGTGAGCCGGGTACCAGGCGTTCGAAGCTCAGCTGCGATCGATTTGTGCAGCAGACCGTGTCGCGTTGTGTTATAAAGTGCTGGTATGGGAGCCGGTCGTTCAGAAAGCAATGGCAAACTACTGAACGTAACACTTGCCTAGTACATCAACAGCAGCTGAAAAATGCTGGCGTTGACTGCAACGTCCCGTAAGGGATACGCAACAGTTTTTTTATTTTTTGTTATACACAATGTTGTGAACTGTTATGTTTGTTGTACTGCTGTTATTGTTGTCTTGTATACACAAAGCTGTGTACTGTTGCGTTGTACTGCTGTTATTGCTGTCGTGTATACACAATGCTGTTGTGTTGCTTACACACACATGTATGTCTGTTATGTTTGTGTTGCAGGACGAGAAGAACCAGATCATGACAACCAACGTGTGGCTCAGGCAGGTAGGTCCCCCCTGTGTTTGTCCTGGCCCCTGGCTCTCACTTGTTCTCTGTTTGTCCTGGCCCCTGGCTCTCACTTGTTCTCTGTTTGTCCTGGCCCCTGGCTCTCACTTGTTCTCTGTTTGACAGGTTGCCCTGCCCACAGACATCTGTACATGTGTGGAATCTTGCAGGTGGGGGTTAGATTGTTCAACTACTTAGGGTGTGCGTGTGTGTGTGTGAAGAAGAAGAAGAAGAAGAACAAGAAGAAGAAGACGGAGGAGAAGAAGAAGAAGAAGAAGAAGAAGAGGACGGTCAAGCGTGGATCCGAAGTTATGGAAGATCTCGTGTATTAGGTCAAGCGTGGATCTGAAGTTATAGAAGATCTCGTGTATTAGGTCAAGCGGGGATCTGAAGTTATGGAAGATCTCGTGTATTAGGTCAAGCGGGGATCTGAAGTTATGGAAGATCTCGTGTATTAGGTCAAGCGGGGATCTGAAGTTATGGAAGATCTCGTGTATTAGGTCAAGCGGGGATCTGAAGTTATGGAAGATCTCGTGTATTAGGTCAAGCGGGGATCTGAAGCTATGGGAGATCGGATCCATTGGTAAAGGCTGGCGCAAGCGAGCTGGCGCTGGACCCAGTAAGAGACAGTAAGAGTCTCCTCAGGGAGACCTGCGGCGTTGGCTTGAGAATTAGGAAGACATTTCAGCTGACGGCTCTGCCTGGCGTTGTCTGGTCTCTTCTGGCACGACGACACACAACCAGCTGCAGATCGAGGTGACCACGCAGAAGTATAGTGTCCAGACGTCAACAATCTGGCATCTCTCTCTCTCTCTCTCTCTCTCTCTCTCTCTCTCTGTGTCTCTCTCCCTCTCTCTCTTTCTCTCTCCCTCTCTCTCCTCCCTCTCTCTCCCTCTCTCTCTGCCTCTCTCTGTTGGTGGGAGGGTAGATGAGAGATGTATGCGTTGATGGGCGGGTGGGTGTGAGTGGTTGATGGATGCGTACGTATGTGGGTGGATGTGTGTGAGAGATGAGTGTATGGTTGGGGGAAGCGTGTGTGGGTGGGAATGCGGATGCGTGTGTGGGTGGGGTTTATGTGGATGGTGGGGTGTTTGTGGGTGTTTGGTGTGTGTTTTTGGATGAGGAATGATGTGTTGATGGGTGAGGATGTGTGTATGGGTGGGGAGATGTGTGTGTACGGGTGTGAGATGTGTGTGTGTGAGGAGGGGGGGGGGGGGGTTTGAGATGTGTAGTTAAGGGATGTGTGATTAGGGATTGGAGATCGGGGGGGGGGGGGGGGGGGGTTAGCGAGTGGGTGGGTGGAGGATGTGTGGGTAGGAGAAGGATGTGTGGGTGGGTGAGTGTGTGTAGGTTGGGGGTGGGATGGGATATGTGTCTGTGTGGGTGCTGGATGTGTGGGTGGGGGAGATTGTGTGGGTGGGTGATGTATGTATGTGGGGGATGTGTGGGTGGGTGCGGGTTTTGTGGGTGAGTGAGTGCAGGATATGTGAGTTGGCGGGAATATGTGTGTGTAGGTGTTGGTTATGTGGTTGGGAGATGTGTGTTTGGTTGAGTGGTTGGGGTGTGTGGGTGGGTTGTGGGGGATATGTGGGTGGGTGAGTGTTGGTAGGTTATGGGATGGGTGGAGGATGTGTGCATGTGAGTGGGGAGATGCGTGAAGGTGGGGGATGTGTGGGTGAGTATGGATGGGTGGTTGCATGCATGTGTGCCTGGGTTTGTGTGTCGGTGGGTGGGGGATGTGTGTGTGGGTGGGGAGATGATGTATGTGGGGGTGTGTGTGAGATGTGTGGGTTGGGGATGGGTGGATGTATGGGGTCATGTATGTGCAAGTGGGTATGTGTATGGTTGCGTGGTAGATGGATGTGTGTGGGGGAGACGCGGATGTATAGGGGATGGGTGGGTGGGTGGGGGATTTGTCTCATAACATGGTAACATGCATTGTTTATGCTTACAACATTCATTTGACAATATTTTTTTCCTATGTGAATGCACTATGCACTGACGAACGAAAGATAAGTGAATTGGAAGGGCCGAATGGTAGACGGGTCTGCGTGCCCAATTTGTTACCCTTCGAAAATAAAGTTCGTTCGTTCGTTCGTTCGCCCTCTCTCTCTCTCTCTCTCTCTCTCTCTCTCTCTCTCTCTCTCTCTCTCTCTCTCTCTCTTCTCTCTCTTTCTCTCTCTCTCTCTCGCTCCGGTCTATCTAGAACGTCCTCCAGTGAGCAAGCACAAACGAAGGTGCTGACAAAGAAGCATCATGGCATCTCTCACAGATCGCCCGTCAGTACTCTTCTGTTGTCACTGGAACCCTCGTGTCCGGGGTCACTTGAATGGAGAGATACGAGAATGGTTACGTAATCTCGACCACGCTAAGCTGCCCTGTGGTATGTGTGTACATCTTGACCACGCTAAGCTGACCCGTGGTATGTGTGTACATCTTGACCACGCTAAGCGGCCCCGTGGTATGTGTGTACATCTTGACCACGCTAAGCTGACCCGTGGTATGTGTGTACATCTCGATCACGCTAAGCTGCCCTGTGGTATGTGTGTACATCTTGACCACACTAAGCTGCCCTGTGGTATGTGTGTACATCTTGACCACGCTAAGCTGCCCCGTGGTATGTGTGTACATCTTGACCACGCTAAGCTGCCCCGTGGTATGTGTGTACATCTTGACCACGCTAAGCTGCCCTGTGGTATGTGTGTACATCTTGACCACGCTAAGCTGCCCCGTGGTATGTGTGTACATCTTGACCACGCTAAGCTGCCCCGTGGTATGTGTGTACATCTTGACCACGCTAAGCTGACCCGTGGTATGTGTGTACATCTTGACCACGGTAACCTGCCCCCCCCCCCTCCGTGGTGAGTGTGTACATCTTGACCACGCTAAGCTGCCCCGTGGTATGTGTGTACATCTTGACCACGCTAAGCTGCCCCGTGGTATGTGTGTACATCTTGACCATGGTAACCTGCCCCCCCCTCCGTGGTATGTGTGTACATCTTGACCACGCTAAGCTGCCCTGTGGTATGTGTGTACATCTTGACCACGCTAAGCTGCCCCGTGGTATGTGTGTACATCTTGACCACGCTAAGCTGACCCGTGGTATGTGTGTACATCTTGACCACGCTAAGCTGCCCCGTGGTATGTGTGTACATCTTGACCACGCTAAGCTGCCCCGTGGTATGTGTGTACATCTTGACCACGGTAACCTGCCCCCCCCCTCCGTGGTGAGTGTGTACATCTTGACCACGCTAAGCTCACCCGTGGTATGTGTGTGCATGTTCGCCTGCTAATCACATAACCTCTGTTGGGACTCCCAGATCTTCCCCAAATAACATCTTCTAATATATGTCGATGTAACAGCATGGGTCGTATCCCAAGGCAGGGTGCACCACATCGCCTCGTGTTTTTAACCCCATGACAGTCTATGTATAACTTTCGGCTAGTATCATGTGACTAACGTTATGAATGAACCCAACTCAAGTGTGAACTGTCTCAATTACTAGTGTTGTGTTCCCCATGTACAGGAATGGACTGATCATAAGCTCACTTGGATAGCTTCAGAATACGGGGGCGTCGACCACTTATATGTCCCCTCACAGCACATATGGCTGCCGGACATCGTCTTGTACAATAAGTAAGTTCTACGCCCCTGGCTCGTGCGGCTGGTATTCTGGGTGTTAGAACGAGCACAGACTTGATGTCGTCATTGTTCCCACTCCACGCATGCCGCTATGTAGCACCATATACCTCTCTTTGATGTGATGTCGTGGTTGTTGTCTATCAATGTGAGAAACGGGTGTATAAAGGGTGTATATAGTCACTTGTTGGCATGTGCATGTTTTATCTAACTGCTATACAATAAAACATACACTGAACTCAGGAACCTGATTATATGCATGTAGCAATCAGTATAGGTGTTCATATAGATGCCAATCAATGTATATGGTCTTCTACAGCTGCCAATCAGTGGAGGATCTCATGTACACGTGACATGAATGCGTCTTTCCTGTGCCAGTATACGAGTGTCAATCATGGGACACTAGCAGTCACTAACAAAATGTTGCGGCTGTTGAGATTGAATGTTTCAGACAGGTTCTGAGAACTACGAGACCTAGAAGTTCTTAGAAATACGTAACCTAGAAATTCTGATAACTACATGACCTAGAAAATATGAGAAATGCGTGATCTAGAAAATCTGAGAACTACGTGATCTAGAAAATCTAAGAACCACGTGACCTAGAAAATCTGAGAACTACGTGAACTAGACGTTCTGAGAACTGCGTGATCAAGACGTTCTGAGAACTGTGTGACCTACAAAATCTCAGAACTACCTGACTTAGTTGTTATGAGAACTACGTGACCTATAAGTTATGAGAACTAAGTGACCTATAAGTTATGAGAACTAGGTGACCTATAAGTTCTGAGAACTAGGTGACCTATAAGTTCTGAGAACTAAGTGACCTATAAGTTCTGAGAACTAGGTGACCTATAAGTTATGAGAACTAAGTGACCTATAAGTTATGAGAACTACGTGACCTATAAGTTCTGAGAACTAGGTGACCTATAAGTTCTGAGAACTAGGTGACCTATAAGTTATGAGAACTAGGTGACCTATAAGTTATGAGAACTAGATGACCTATAAGTTATGAGAACTAGATGACCTATAAGAAGACAAACACCGACATTCTACCAGACCTGATAACGAAGAACACTGTCTCATAAACCACCTTCTGTCTGGGACACTGGGGTAGCTTGATCATGTTACACTCCACAGTGGTTTAGAGAGTATCGTGATGTTACACTCCACCGTGGTTTAGAGAGTATCGTGATGTTACATTCCACAGTGGTTTAGAGAGTATCGTGATAAAAGGCGTGGTTCCTACAAGATGAGGAGGGGGTCGACCGACAGGGAGATGGACACAGCAGACACATTGGCCAGGAAATATCTAATACAGGAGAGCTGACAGGGGGTTGGACACAGCGGACACATTGGCCAGGAAATGTCTAAAACAGGAGATCTGACAGGGGGTTGGACACTACCGACACATTGGCCAGGAAATGTCTAAAACAGGAGGGCTGATAGGGGGTTGGACACTACCGACACATTGGCCAGGAAATGTCTAAAACAGGAGAGCTGACAGGGGGTTGGACACTACCGACACATTGGCCAGGAAATGTCTAAAACAGGAGAGCTAACAGGGGGATGGACACTGCAGACACATTGGCCAGGAAATATCTAAAACAGGAGAGCTGACAGAGGGATGGACACATCAGACACCTTGGTTAGGAAATGTCTAAATTAGGAGAGCTGACAGAGGGATGGATACAGCAGACACCTTGGTTAGGAAATGTCTAAAACAGGAGAGCTGACAGGGGGATGGACGCAGCAGACAACTTAGCCAGGAAATGTCTAGTTTAGTTTAGTTTAGTTTAGTCGGCGAATCAACATCTCGGCACAAGGATGTGGCACAAGGATGTAACCCATAAGTGCTCGGTTCTTCTCCTAACTCAAGTCTGAGTCTGGAGAATCTCAGCTCAGTACACGAACTCCGTAGCACTGGCGAGGATCCTGAAATACTTTTGGTAGGTTTTTAAACTCGAAATTTTGCCAGAGCAGCGCCGTTAGGCTACTCTTTTTCAATTTCCAACTGCCAAGGGATTTTGTTACGTGCGCAACAATACACACGGGCGTCCCATCTTACTACCCAGAGACCAGGGGAAATATTGCTACTAGATGTCCACGTGAAAACATTCCGGCCCTTGCCGGGGCTTGAACCCGGGACCTCCAGCACGCGAGGCGAATACCATACCTTGAGACCACTCAGCCCCCCCCCCCCCCCTGTGCGTTGTGAGGGGGATGGAAACTTCAGATACCTTGGCGAGAAAATGTCTAAAACAGGTGAACGAACGAACATTTTTTTTTTCAAAGGGTTAAGAATTGGGCACACAGGCCCGTCTGACATTCTGCCCTTCTTCTCTAATCCGTCTCATACATTATTTCATTCAACATCACATATGAAGCTAATCTTAGACAACAAAAGAACAATAAGCATTAAAACGCAAGAAAAATAATCAATAATACGTAACTCACTGAGGCAATGTTTCACATGGGCATTATAAATACCCAAGGAATGTGTAACGTGCCATACATATGGTAGTTTTTATTAGCTAGTTGTCGTTTGAGAAAATTTATTTAACATTATAGGTGGATGGACACAGCAGACACTTTCGCCAGTATATGTCTAAAACAGGAGAGCGGACAGGGGAATGGATACAGCAGACACCATGGTTAGGAAATGTCTAAAACAGGAGAGCTGACACGGAGATGGACACTGCAGACACCTTGGCCAGGAAATGTCTAAAACATGAGAGCTGATAGGGGGATGGATACAGCAGACACCATGGTTAGGAAATGTCTAAAACAGGAGAGCTGACAGGGGAATGGATACAGCAGACACCATGGTTAGGAAATGTCTAAAACAGGAGAGCGGACAGGGGAATGGATACAACAGACACCATGGTTAGGAAATGTCTAAAACAGGAGAGCTGACAGGGGAATGGATACAACAGACACCATGGTTAGGAAATGTCTAAAACAGGAGAGCTGACAGGGGAATGGATATAACAGACACCATGGTTAGGAAATGTCTAAAACAGGAGAGCGGACAGGGGAATGGATACAGCAGACACCATGGTTAGGAAATGTCTAAAACAGGAGAGCTGACAGGGGAATGGATACAGCAGACACCATGGTTAGGAAATGTCTAAAACAGGAGAGCTGACACGGAGATGGACACTGCAGACACCTTGGCCAGGAAATGTCTAAAACATGAGAGCTGATAGGGGGATGGACACTGCAGACACCTTGGCCAGGAATTTTCTAAAACAGGAGAGCTGAAACGGAGATGGGCACTGCAGACACCTTGGCTATGAATTTTCAAAAACAGGAGAGCTTATAGGGAGGAGGATGGACACAGCAGACACCTTGGCCAGGAAAGGCATCGAACAGGAGAGCATCCGGGGGCTGCAGACACAAGGGCCCGGATCTACATCAAAAAGGAGAGCTGACGGAAGTGCAGACACCTTGGCAGGTAATGCTGCTGGCAGGTCGAGACACATTTCGGTGCGCTAGTTGAGGCCGCTGCGATGCCCAGACCCAATAATGATGATGCATCGCTCTCTTTGTGTGTATGTGTGTGTGTGTGTGTATGTGTGTGTGTGTGTGCGTGCGTGCTTGTGTTTTGACAGGATAGCTTATTGCTGTTGTATCCTAGATTCCACTGGGTGTAAATATGTCACGGTTGTTACATATTGTAAACGTGTGATAGACTAGACTCATGTCTGTGTTACAGTTGTTATAAACGCGTGCTTTATCCATTCAAGCGTTACATTGAACAGATACACATTATGATAGCATTACCAAATATCTGGGAAGTATACAACATTCATGATGTAGACAGAAAGTACTATATCATGATTTAGACAGTCAGTGCAATAACATGATTTAGACAGAAAGTGGTTATATCATGATTTAGACAGACAGTGCTATAACATGATTTAGACAGAAATTTCAATATCATGATATAGACATTCAGTTCTATAACATGATTTAGTCAGAAAGTGCTATAACATTATTTGGACAGTCAGTACTATAACATGATTTAGACAGTCAGTGCCATAATATAACTTAGTCAATCAGTGATATAACATGATTTACACAGACAGTGCTACAATATGATTTAGACAGTCAGTACTATAACATGATTTAGACAGTCAGTACTATAACATGATTTAGACAGTCAGTACTATAACATGATTTAGACAGGCAGTGCCATAATATAATTTAGACAATCAGTGATATAACATGATTTACACAGACAGTGCTACAATATGATTTAGACAGTCAGTACTATAACATTATTTAAACAGTCAGTGCTATTATATGATTTAGACAGAGTGCTATAGCATGATTTAGACAGTGCGTCCTATAACATGATTTAGACAGCCAGTGTTATAACAATATTTAGACAGAAAGTGGTTTATCCTGATTTAGACAGTCGGTGCAATAACATGATTTAGACAGTCAGCGACTTAATATGATTTAGATAGTCAGTGCTATAACATGATTTAGACAGACATTGCTATAATATGATTTAGACAGTCAGTGTTATAAAATGGTTTATACAGTCAGTGCTATAACATGGTTTAAACGATCAGTTCTATCAAGATTTAGACAGTCAGTTCTATAACATGATTTAGACATTGAGTGCTATAACATGATTAAGACAGTCAGAGCTATAACATGATTTAGACAGTCAGTTCTTTAACATGATTTACACACTCAGTGCTATAATATGATTTAGATAGTCAGTGTTATAATATGATTTAGACAGTCAGTTCTTTAACATGATTTACACACTCAGTGCTATAATATGATTTAGACAGTCAGTGTTATAATATGATTTAGACAGTCAGTTCTTTAACATGATTTACACACTCAGTGCTATAACATGATTTAGACAGTCAGTGTTATAACATGATTCAGACAGTCAGTTCTTTAACATGATTTACATACTCAGTGCTATAATATTATTTAGACAGTCAATGTTATAACATGATTTAGACAGTCAGTGTTATAACATGATTTAGACAGTCAGTTCTTTAACATGATTTACACACTCAGTGCTATAATATGATTTAGACAGTCAGTGTTATAACATGATTTAGACAGTCAGTGTTATAACATGATTTAGACACTCAGTGTTATAATATGATTTAGACAGTCAGTGTTATAATATGATTTAGACAGTCAGTTCTTTAACATGATTTACACACTCAGTGCTATAACATGATTTAGACAGTCAGTGTTATAACATGATTTAGACAGTCAGTGTTATAACATGATTTAGACAGTCAGTTCTTTAACATGATTTACACACTCAGTGCTATAACATGATTTAGACAGTCAGTGTTATAACATGATTTAGACAGTCAGTTCTATAATGTGATTTAGACAGTCAGTTCTTTAACATGATTTAGACAGTCAGTGTTGTAACATGGTTTAAACGATCAGTTCTGTCAAGATTTAGACAGTCAGTTCTATAACATGATTTAGACAGTCATTACTATGACATAATTTAGATAGTCATTGCTGTAACATGATTTAGACAGTGAGGTGTATAACGTGGTTACTTACCCTCTGGCTCTGGGTCTGTTAATTTATCATAAACTGTCAAAGATATTTTTATGTAGAATGAGTTTCGAGGGAGAAAGGTAATCACCTCAGGGCAAAACTGCCGATACCTAACAATAATCTCATGCAACCTTGTCGTTCTATAACTATGTATGTCTATGTGTATGTCTATTTACACTGCTATATGCTTGGGAAACATGGGCTGTGTATCAGCGACATACTAGGAAATTAAACCACTTCCACACAGTTTGCCTTAGGAAGCTACTGAAGATTAAATGGCAAGACAAGATCCCAGACACTGAAGTCCTAGAAAGAGCGTCCATGCCCAGTATCCACACTACTAATGAAGAATCAGATTCGCTGGGCTGGTCACTTGACTCGCATGCCAGATCGTAGGCTCCCTAAACGAATGTTTTACGGCGAGCTGCGTTGTGGTAAACTTTCCGAGGCGGCCAGAGGAAACGCTTTAAAGACACGCTGAAAATCTCACTGAAAGCTTTGGGAATTCATCTTGACACCTGGGAGACTGCTGCTAAAGATCGTTATTCGTGGCGTACATCATTACCAGGATTGCAAGAGCTGTGAAGAAAAGGCAGGACAGAAAAACCACTGCAGGAGATCCTCTTCCTGGAACGCCAAGAATTCTTTGCCTATATTGTGAAAGAACATTTCGAGCCAAACTAGGCCTTATTAGCCATCTTAGAACTCACGGCTCCATACGTTCAATCCCACTGGATGACGTGAATGGTCATCATCATTCTTAATGGACAAACAACAACAACATGCCTATGACCAACTTTCACGTTGCTCTTAATCTGGTTGTGAGTTATGTGTTTGAAATAGTGATAATTGTGTTTATTCAAAACCTCCCCAACGTGTGCTCTCTAGTGACCTTCTCCCTCGGAGACTCCCCTACATGGCTTGGTGCCGCTCCTTCAGTCGGACCATCGCATGCTGTGCAACATGAATCTCTGCTCAGATTGTTTCTCTGATTGGTGATCCATGTCGTGATCTACAACATGAATCTCTGCTCAGATTGTTTCTCTGATTGGTCCATGTCGTGATCTACAACATGAATCTCTGCTCAGATTGTTTCTCTGATTGGTCCATGTCGTGATCTACAACATGAATCTCTGCTCAGATTGTTTCTCTGATTGGTCCATGTCGTGATCTACAACATGAATCTCTGCTCAGATTGTTTCTCTGATTGGTCCATGTCGTGATCTACAACATGAATCTCTGCTCAGATTGTTTCTCTGATTGGTCCATGTCGTGATCTACAACATGAATCTCTGCTCAGATTGTTTCTCTGATTGGTCCATGTCGTGATCTACAACAGGAATCCCTGCTCAGATTGTTTCTCTGATTGGTCCATGTCGTGATCTACAACATGAAACTCTTCTAAGACTATGTCTCCAGCTGGTTCATCGCATAATCTACAACACCCATGTTGTCAACCGATGTCTTACTTCTCTGACTGGTTCCTCGCATAATCTACAACACCCATGTTGTCAACCGATGTCTTACTTCTCTGACTGGTTCCTCGCATAATCTACAACACCCATGTTGTCAACCGATGTCTTGCTTCTCTGACTGGTTCCTCGCATAATCTACAACACCCATGTTGTGAACCGATGTCTTGCTTCTCTGACTGGTTCCTCGCATAATCTACAACACCCATGTTGTCAACCGATGTCTTGCTTCTCTGACTGGTTCCTCGCATAATCTACAACACCCATGTTGTGAACCGATGTCTTGCTACTCTGACTGGTTCCTCGCATGAAGTACAACAGCCATGCCTTGCTTCTCTGACTGGTTCCTCGCATGAAGTACAACAGCCATGCCTTACTTCTCTGACAGGTTCCTCGCATGAACTACAGCAACAATATTTGTTAATGTGTGTCTCTGTCTCATGGCGCCATCTACAACCAGTGCCTCACAGTTTATATGTGTGAATGTGTGTCTCTGTCTCATGGCGCCATCTACAACCAGTGCCTCACAGTTTATATGTGTGAATGTGTGTCTCTGTCTCATGGCGCCATCTACAACCAGTGCCTCACAGTTTATATTTGTGAATGTGTGTCTCTGTCTCATGGCGCCATCTACAACCAGTGCCTCACAGTTTATATGTGTGAATGTGTGTCTCTGTCTCATGGCGCCATCTACAACCAGTGCCTCACAGTTTATATTTGTGAATGTGTGTCTCTGTCTCATGGCGCCATCTACAACCAGTGCCTCACAGTTTATATGTGTGAATGTGTGTCTCTGTCTCATGGCGCCATCTACAACCAGTGCCTCACAGTTTATATGTGTGAATGTGTGTCTCTGTCTCATGGCGCCATCTACAACCAGTGCCTCACAGTTTATATGTGTTAATGTGTGTCTCTGTCTCATGGCGGCATCTACAACCAGTGCCTCACAGTTTATATGTGTGAATGTGTGTCTCTGTCTCATGGCGCCATCTACAACCAGTGCCTCACAGTTTATATGTGTTAATGTGTGTCTCTGTCTCATGGCGCCATCTACAACCAGTGCCTCACAGTTTATATGTGTTAATGTGTGTCTCTGTCTCATGGCGCCATCTACAACCAGTGCCTCACAGTTTATATGTGTTAATGTGTGTCTCTGTCTCATGGCGCCATCTACAACCAGTGCCTCACAGTTTATATGTGTGAATGTGTGTCTCTGTCTCATGGCGCCATCTACAACCAGTGCCTCACAGTTTATATGTGTTAATGTGTGTCTCTGTCTCATGGCGCCATCTACAACCAGTGCCTCACAGTTTATATTTGTGAATGTGTGTCTCTGTCTCATGGCGCCATCTACAACCAGTGCCTCACAGTTTATATGTGTTAATGTGTGTCTCTGTCTCATGGCGCCATCTACAACCAGTGCCTCACAGTTTATATGTGTGAATGTGTGTCTCTGTCTCATGGCGCCATCTACAACCAGTGCCTCACAGTTTATATGTGTGAATGTGTGTCTCTGTCTCATGGCGCCATCTACAACCAGTGCCTCACAGTTTATATGTGTGAATGTGTGTCTCTGTCTCATGGCGCGATCTACAACCAGTGCCTCACAGTTTATATGTGTGAATGTGTGTCTCTGTCTCATGGCGCCATCTACAACCAGTGCCTCACAGTTTATATGTGTGAATGTGTGTCTCTGTCTCATGGCGCCATCTACAACCAGTGCCTCACAGTTTATATTTGTTAATGTGTGTCTCTGTCTCATGGCGCCATCTACAACCAGTGCCTCACAGTTTATATGTGTGAATGTGTGTCTCTGTCTCATGGCGCGATCTACAACCAGTGCCTCACAGTTTATATGTGTTAATGTGTGTCTCTGTCTCATGGCGCCATCTACAACCAGTGCCTCACAGTTTATATGTGTGAATGTGTGTCTCTGTCTCATGGCGCGATCTACAACCAGTGCCTCACAGTTTATATTTGTTAATGTGTGTCTCTGTCTCATGGCGCCATCTACAACCAGTGCCTCACAGTTTATATTTGTTAATGTGTGTCTCTGTCTCATGGCGCCATCTACAACCAGTGCCTCACAGTTTGCATGAAGGTGCTAGCATTAGTCATGGAGTTCATATGCCTGCTATTCCTTTTGGCCTCAACTACAAATTAGTAAAACTTTATTTACCTTATCCCGAAGCTTGTAAACCTCGTCTTCTGGCTGCCAGCCATGTAAACCTCCTATGCCCGGTTTGCCAACCATGTAAACCTTGTGTATCTGGTTCGCCAACCATGTAAAACTCATGTGCTGATATTTCTATCAAGGAATGGATGGATGTGAACCTCCGGTGGAACCCATGGGAATACGAGGGCATCAAGGAGATCTTGGTGCCGTCTGAGGAGGTCTGGATCCCGGATGTGGTGCTCTTCAACAAGTGAGTGCTCGCGAGTGATCACAGCCAAGTGTCACACGCTAGTGTAGCATGCCGGTTATAGTAGGTAGACACAACCAGATATCATACGCTATTGTAGCTTGTGGGTTATAGTCAATAAAAATCAAATCAAATCAAATCAACTTTATTTTAAAAGGGTCACAAATTGGGCACGCAGGCTCGTCTTAAATTCGGCTCTTCCAATCACTCATCTTTCGTTCATCAAGAGCATTATACATTCACATAGGAAGAAGAAAAAAAAGACATTGTGAAATAAATGTTGTAAATATAAACATGGCAAATTACCACGTATATTAGTAGCTAGACATAGCCAGGTGTCACACGCTAGTGTAGCTTGTAGGTTATAGTAGCTAGACATAGCCAGGTGTCACACGCTAGTGTAGCTTGTAGGTTATAGTAGCTAGACATAGCCAGGTGTCACACGCTAGTGTAGCTTGTAGGTTATAGTAGCTAGACATAGCCAGGTGTCACACTCTAGTGTAGCTTGTAGGTTATAGTAGCTAGACATAGCCAGGTGTCACACGCTAGTGTAGCTTGTAGGTTATAGTAGCTAGACATAGCCAGGTGTCACACGCTAGTGTAGCTTGTGGGTTATTGTAGCTATACATAGCCAGGTGTCACACGCTAGTGTAGCTTGCAGGTTATAGTAAGTAGACATAGCCAGGTTATCAGTTATCAGTTGGGGTATCTTCATTGCACTCCGGACAGGTCCATAGGTGCTCAGATCCTCCCCTCCCCCCCCCCCAGCATATGCATCAGCGTCCGGTGGCTAATAGTGCCAGTTCTGTATTGGTTGACGAGGCACCTCGTTTTTCCCGATGTACCTCTCGTGTCTGGCTGTGCCGATTCTTACTCCCAAGTCTTTCATCCTGGACAGCGATGTGGATTCACTGACGTCAAAGTCCTCTGTTCTCGACATATCTTTAAGGGCGTTAATAACATCGGCACGATCCATGGGCTGGCCATCTACAGGGGGTGCAGAGCCAGCCAATTTATCAGCTCGTTCATTTCCCTCGACTCCCGCATGTCCCGGGACGAAGATGAAGGTGACTTTACGGACAACAGACTTCCGTAGCGACTCAGTCCACTGTCTACGTACAGATCCAGCTTCGACCTTCTGAATCATGCTCATTGAATCACTTAGTACACAAACCTTGGTATAATGCTGTGTGATTCAAGCCATATGAAAGCCTGTGTAACTGCCATCACCTCCATCGTCATGCTGCTCGTGGTCATAGAGTGGGCACCACTGGATTCTTGAACGGTTCGGCCCGCTGAACGGGCTGTAAATGCCCACGCACTTCTCTGCTGCTTTACAACAGATCCATCTGTATAGATGAGCACTTCGACGCTTTCTGATTGTTAGGTATCACACGCTAGTTTAGCTTGCAGATTGTAGTAGCTAGACATGGCCAGGTATCACACGCTAAGGTAGCTTCCGGGTTGTAGTAGCTAAACTATATCAGGAACATTTCACGCTGTCCTAATGTGAAGGTAACTGTTTACAACTAACATGCTATGATAACACTATATCGCCCTAATGTGAAGGTAATTGTTTACAACTAACTAGACTATGATCATAGTAGCTAAATTACATCAGGAACATTACACCCTGTCCTAATGTGAATGTTAATTGTTTATAACTAACATTAATGATCACATTCTATGTCCCTACTGTAAAGGTAATTATTTACAACTAAGATACGATCATCAAATTCTATCACAACGTCAGTATTATTTTGATTAACAAGGAAAAAAAACATACGATTTTCTTGCGTAATTGCGTATGTAAAATTACTTAGAACTTTACTTTATGTTGTAACTGTATGTATGTAATATTACTTAGAACTTTACTTTATGTTGTAACTGTATGTATGTTAAATTACTTAGAACTTTGCTTTATGTTGCAACTGTATGTATGTTAAATTACTTAGAACGTTCCTTTATGTTGTAACCGTTTGTATATTAAACTGTATAGAACACATTAATTTATGTTGTCGCTATATGTATATTAAACTGCATAGAACATAGCTTTATATTGTAAGTGCATGTATCAGCTTCTGTGGTCGTGTCACGTTCATTCACTAAACTTGTTATATCCAGCAGGTTTTAAGATAGTACAGGTATTTATATATGAGATGTCACCCGGTGTAAACTCTTAAGTGATGTTTCGCTTCTACACTCTTAGGTATGAAACAATACAGGTGGTTAGCCTTTGCTGTCAACTTCAACTGGACATGTCATGGTGGGGTATAAACTCTGATAGAGAAATATTTTTAACTGAAGCCCGCCCCCCATAATTGTCTATAATTAAGCATATCATTGTAAACACAGGGATTGATGGTAGCCATGTAAGCCGGTCAATCATTGTCCTTTTTTAACCTGGTGGACGAGGAACACACATCGTTAGCAAATTATCCTTCCTGGTTGTATATATGTGCGCAGTGGCACAGAACACGTAAGTTTAACTAAACAAATTATCCTCCCTGGTTGTCAAAATGTGTCCAACAATGACAGAAAACACGTAAGTGTAAGGAGACAAATTATCTCCCCTGTGTGTACTTGTGTGTCTAACAATGACAGAGAACACGTAACTGTAAGGAGACAAATTATCTCCCCTGTGTGTACTTATGTGTCCAACAATGACAGAGAACACGTAAATGTAAGGAGACAAATTATCTCCCCTGTGTGTACTTATGTGTCCAACAATGACAGAGAACACGTAAATGTAAGGAGACAAATTATCTCCCCTGTGTGTACTTATGTGTCCAACAATGATAGAGAGCACGTAAGTGTAAGGAGACAAATTATCTCCCCTGTGTGTACTTATGTGTCCAACAATGATAGAGAGCACGTAAGTGTAAGGAGACAAATTATCTCCCCTGTGTGTACTTATGTGTTCAACAATGACAGAGAACACGTCAGTGTAAGGAGACAAATTATCTCCCCTGTGTGTACTTATGTGTCCAACAATGATAGAGAGCACGTAAGTGTAAGGAGACAAATTATCTCCCCTGTGTGTACTTTTGTGTCCAACAATGATAGAGAACACGTAAATGTAAAGAGACAAATTATCTCCCATGTGTGTACTTATGTGTCCAACAATAGCAAAGAACATACACGTCTACAGGGAGAGTCTACTGAAGTAGACAGACATCGAATGTCGGAGCGCAGTTACCTCAGCTCTGTTCGCAAATTACATATTTCAATTTTTAAAGTGACCTTGTGAAACGGATAAACACCATTATCAGTTTTGCCGCAGACAAACGCTCCATGTTCTCGGTTTGTTAGACAGAAAACTGCATGATATTCCAGTCCTAATTGCACGTCCCTTGGTGGTAGGCAATGGGTGAGATTCTTTCAAGAGTTGTGAAATTTCAACTGTTAGAGTGCATGCATGCATTCAGCGACAGCCGTAGGCCAGTAACTCTACCTGTCGGTTGCTATTTATGTCACAAAATCTATTCTCATCGTTATTTTCAAAACACGAAAGAAAACAATAGAAGAAGGATTGTCTTTCCTTTTTCGTTGTCATGTGTAGTCAATGTTTTGTGGCTGTCATTTTTTTATTTTTAAATTTCTGGTTGGTCGATAGAATTGCGCCATCTGCGTGAAGACAGCTTGTGGTTGTCAAGTTATTACATCTTTTGTTTTTTTTTTACTGTTTTATGTTCAATGTTCAAAAATTGTGGAACTGCTTGGCTTTCCTGTATGGTTCCCCCCCCCCCCCCTCCTCCTTTTTTTTCAAAGAGTGTTCATTTGACTGATGACTGTTGGGTGTGTTGTGGAATGTTATTGTGGAGTGTATTATTGAATTGTGAATGTTTGAAGATGTTCAACCAGGACAAGATTGTCGGAGCGTAGTAATACACGACCAGAAGGGGCGAGACACTCGGTCACCGCCCCATGGTCAAGGGATCGAATCTGCATTGGGAGGTTTGTAAAGAAATGACGTGGGTCCCAAGGTGGACCCAGTTTACAATAGGTACGCGTAGTACACATGAATATTAATTAGGGAATCCTTTCAGACCACCAAGACAGTTCATAAAAAGACACATGTGTTATTTGGGGCCCATAAAGGTACAAGCAAGAAGTAGGTATAAGCGGACGCACTGGATAATATAAAAAATTAAAATTATAGTTTGATTTCTGAAGAATGTAAAAGTGTAACCGTGCATTCATTTCTTGATTCAATTCAAAAGCATTATTTGGTGTATCTGTATGTGCAATGCATTGGTTGTTACTTATCCAGACTAATGGTGACCTCTGACTCTCTTGCAGCGCTGATGGTAATTATGAGGTAACATTGATGACCAAGGCTACCTTGCATGCCAGCGGGCGCGTGGTCTGGGAGCCTCCAGCCATCTACAAGAGCTCCTGTATCATCAATGTGGAGTTCTTCCCCTTCGATGTGCAGCAGTAAGTGGTCTCCCTTACCTTAGATGGATATGTATGTTTTCACATGACCCCATCGTGTCTCTAGTCCACAGGTATCCACACAAAAGTCTGCATGTACACGCATCGAACCCCCGCCACCCGTGGTCTGACATTTTAGTATAATGGCTTAGGTACACCATGTTTTCCAGGCACTACCCCATACTTGCGTCATCATCAAGTGCCTTGTCGATCTGTGTGGGCGAACATGCTCATGAAATCTCGCGTTGTCACCACAAAGTAGACATTTCTGTATCGACACCTTTCCGTGCCATGACGGAGGGGAAGGGGAGAATTATTTTCATATACTTTACAGGACGTCGCAGTGACGCCCAACAATTTTGGCTGTGTGTGATTTCTTGTCAAATTTACGTTCCGTAGTTTACCATTGCTCTCTGAACGACCGGCGCCCGTACCATTTTGTGAAATACCAGCGCAAGGCGGTCTGCTGCCAAATCGCCCGCAGCTGTGTTTCGAACGCGGTATGCGGGATTACGAACAGCGTCCTTGACCCCTCGCCACTGAGCCGGCCATGGAAATTAGCATACACTAAAACCGGAAGTCTTGGAAAGAAAATAGGAAGGTATTGAGTGCAGAACTAGGCAGGGACTTGATAGATGTGGGTTTGAATATCGTCTGTCACTGTACACATATCCTGGTAATCTATACATAGAGACCTACATATATTCCGGTAATCTATACATACAGACCCACATATATCCTAGTAATCTATACATATAGACCCATATATATCCTGGTAATTTATACATAGAGACCCACATATATCCCGGTAATCTATATATAGAGACCCACATATATCCCGGTAATCTATATATAGAGGCCCACATATATCCCGGTAATCTATATATAGAGGCCCACATATATCCAGGTAATCTATATATAGAGACCCACATATATCCCGGTAATCTATATATAGAGACCCACATATATCCCGGTAATCTATATATAGAGACCCACATATATCCCGGTAATCTATATATAGAGACCCACATATATCCCGGTAATCTATATATAGAGACCCACATATATCCCGGTAATCTATATATAGAGACCCACATATATCCCGGTAATCTATATATAGAGGCCC
This sequence comes from Cepaea nemoralis, assembly GCA_014155875.1. Classification (NCBI taxonomy): domain Eukaryota; kingdom Metazoa; phylum Mollusca; class Gastropoda; order Stylommatophora; family Helicidae; genus Cepaea; species Cepaea nemoralis. Next base: position 118,963 of record JACEFZ010027406.1, read on the forward strand.
ACATATATCCAGGTAATCTATATATAGAGACCCACATATATCCCGGTAATCTATATATAGAGGCCCACATATATCCAGGTAATCTATATATAGAGACCCACATATATCCCGGTAATCTATATATAGAGGCCCACATATATCCCGGTAATCTATATATAGAGACCCACATATATCCAGGTAATCTATATATAGAGACCCACATATATCCCGGTAATCTATATATAGAGGCCCACATATATCCAGGTAATCTATATATAGAGACCCACATATATCCCGGTAATCTATATATAGAGACCCACATATATCCCGGTAATCTATACATGTTGACCCACATATAACCGGGTAATTTATACATACTGATCCACATATATCCAAGTAGTATATACATAGAGACCCACATATATCCAGGTAATCTATATATAGAGACCCACATATATCCCGGTAATCTATATATAGAGACCCACATATATCCCGGTAATCTATATATAGAGACCCACATATATCCCGGTAATCTATATATAGAGGCCCACATATATCCAGGTAATCTATATATAGAGACCCACATATATCCAGGTAATCTATACATGTTGACCCACATATAACCGGGTAATTTATACATACTGATCCACATATATCCAAGTAGTATATACATAGAGACCCACATATATCCCAGTAATCTATACATACAGACCCACATATATCCAGGTAATCTATACATACAGACCCACATATATCCAGGTAATCTATACATACTGACCCACATATACCCATTTATACATACTGACCATATTCCAGTATATATACATGAGAACATAACCCAGTAATCTTACCTACAGACCACATATATCAGGTATCATATACCACATATTCCAAGTAGTCTATCTCAGATCCACATATATCCAGGTACTCTATACATAGAGACCCAGCAAAATATACATAGAGACCCACATATATCCCAATAATCTATACATACAGACCCACATATATTCCGGTAATCTATACGTACAGACCAACATATATCCAGGTAATCTATACTTA
>JACEFZ010027406.1:125000-178131 GCA_014155875.1 Cepaea nemoralis
AGAGACCCACATATATCCAGGTAATCTATACATACAGACCCACATATATCCCGGTAATCTATACATAATGTCATGGAGTGTGTAATATATTCTCAGATCTCACACACACACACACACACACTCACGCGCTGCTGTGGTGCGTGTAATATATTCTCAGATCTCACACACACACACACACACACTCACGCGCTGCTGTGGTGCGTGTAATATATTCTCAGATCTCACACACACACACACACTCACGCGCTGCTGTGGTGCGTGTAATATATTCTCAGATCTCACACACACACACACACACACACTCACGCGCTGCTGTGGTGCGTGTAATATATTCTCAGATCTCACACACACACACACACACTCACGCGCTGCTGTGGTGCGTGTAATATATTCTCAGATCTCACACACACACACACACTCACGCGCTGCTGTGGTGCGTGTAATATATTCTCAGATCTCACACTCACACACACACACACACACACACTCACGCGCTGCTGTGGTGCGTGTAATATATTCTCAGAATCTCACACACACACACACACACACACACACACTCACGCGCTGCTGTGGTGCGTGTAATATATTCTCAGATCTCACACACACACACACACACACACTCACGCGCTGCTGTGGTGCGTGTAATATATTCTCAGATCTCACACACACACACACACACACACACTCACGCGCTGCTGTGGTGCGTGTAATATATTCTCAGATCTCACACACACACACACACACACACACACACACACTTACGCGCTGCTGTGGTGCGTGTAATATATTCTCAGATCTCACACACACACACACATGCGCGAGCGCGCGGTGCTGTGGTGCGTGTAATATATTCTCAGATGGCAGACACCGCGCGGGTCCAGCCCGTCCTGGCATCTCTATGACTTTCATCTATTTCTATACATACCAATCATTACCTGTCAAAACATTATCATGCTAATGTGTGGAATTGCAGTTGCCCGTACATGCGTGGGTATGTGTACATAGATGGGATATATGTGGGTATGTGTACATAGATGGAATATATGTGCGGATGTGTACATAGATGGGATATATGTGGGTATGTGTACATAGATGGAATATATGTGCGGATGTGTACATAGATGGGATATATGTGCGGATGTGTACATAGATGGAATATATGTGGGTATGTGTACATAGATGGGATATATGTGGGTATGTGTACATAGATGGAATATATGTGCGGATGTGTACATAGATGGGATATATGTGCGGATGTGTACATAGATGGAATATATGTGGGTATGTGTACATAGATGGGATATATGTGGGTATGTGTACATAGATGGGATATATGTATGTGTACATAGATGGGATATATGTGCTGGGACAGCATTGTTAAGACGCATTCCTATTAACTTCCCGACAGAATTTAATCACCCACTTCCTGTCTGTCGTGTTCATCTCCCTCACTTCCGGGTGTCAATTGTAGGCTTTAGATCCGAAGTTAGATCATTTATGTGTGTGATTTCACCTTCCTGTTTCTATCCCAGAATTCTTATTTTCGGATTTCTTTTGCCCGGAAAAACTCTATAGTGGACACGCCTGCGTTTGTTTGTGTGTCTTTCTGGTATGGAACTACCTCGGTTATATGTTGTGTTCATTATTTCTGGTATGGAACTACCTCGGTTATATGTTGCGTTCATTATTTCTGGTATGGAACTACCTCGGTTATATGTTGTGTTCATTATTTCTGGTATGGAACTACCTCGGTTATATGTTGTGTTCATTATTTCTGGTATGGAACTACCTCGGTTATATGTTGTGTTCATTATTTCTGGTATGGAACTACCTCGGTTATATGTTGTGTTCATTATTTCTGGTATGGAACTACCTCGGTTATATGTTGTGTTCATTATTTCTGGTATGGAACTACCTCGGTTATATGTTGTGTTCATTATTTCTGGTATGGAACTACCTCGGTTATATGTTGTGTTCATTATTTCTGGTATGGAACTACCTCGGTTATATGTTGTGTTCATTATTTCTGGTATGGAACTACCTCGGTTATATGTTGTGTTCATTATTTCTGGTATGGAACTACCTCGGTTATATGTTGTGTTCATTATTTCTGGTACGGAACTACCTCGGTTATATGTTGCGTTCATCAGACTTCCGGTCAAGATGGCGAAGGACGGTTGTGTTGTTTTTCTGACCGCTACCTTTTCGCGTAGGAGATGGATATCTCCTACGTGTAATTTGTGTGCCAGGCTGTAAAATCAGGAGTTTCTTCTCAAGATCTGCGCCGATGCTACGGAGTTTCGTGCATTGAGCTAAGCAATCCTTGAGTGAACTTTTCGCAGCGTGTGTGGTTCTGTGATGTTTTTCAACATGGTGGAACAATTTGTGTGTTCCGTGCGGACGGCAGTCAACAAAACAAGACGGCCGGGCCAGAGTGGTGGCCGCAAGCGACGCAAGCGTGGAGGGGTAAGACGTTTTAGACTTAAATGTGACCGTCTGGGCCTCAGGTATACTCGCATCCTATATTGGAACTACGCCAGCGTAAAACAACATGGCCCTATTCTCGAAAACCTGGTTTACAGGAACGACATTGTACCACTCCAGGAGGCGAGACTGCGTGATCAGCTACTCAACATGGCCGGCTTCAAATGTTTCTACAACAGGAAACATCTGGAAATGGCGATTCTCATCCGCGATAGTATGGTTGCTTCAGAGCTAGACATGTCCAGCTGTTACAATGACGACATTCAAATACAGACGGTCAGAGTTCAATCCGGTCCACCATTCGTGTTGATTAATGTTTATGCCCGTAACGCGTGTGTGGATTCCCAAAAGTGGCAGATCTTAAGTAACATATTAGGTCATGAAAAAAAATGTCATTTTCTGTGGCGATTTCAACGCTAAAGGCAGATCATGGGGAAACATTACCTCCAACACACAGGGGGAGGAGCTCGAGACTGCATTTGAAACCATTGACCTGGTTTGTATCAACAGTGGCTCTGTCACCAGGACAACTAGCTGCCCAGGTGATAAGGACAGTGCTATTGATCTGGCGCTGGTTTCTCCTTCACTCACTACAGTGTGTAGATGGGGTGACCTAGGGTACCACGGTAGCGACCACCAGCCTTGCAGAATACTTGTGGAGAAAGACAGAACCAGGCAGCAAAAGTCAACGGTCAAGACTTTCCAGTATGACAGTACAGGGCAAGATGTGGTGAGTAAAATAAGGTGCGACAAGCGCAGAAAGATTCAGGGCAGGAAAAACAGCTTGGAGCAGCTACCTTGGTGGAATTTTGAGGTAGAGAAGGCCTGGATGGATAAGCGTAGTGCTGTAAGGAAATGGCAAAACGCCAAGAAGAACAGAGTTGCCCATCCTGGTCCCCGCATGCACTTAGAAAGAGGGATGCACACAAAAGTAAGCTATTTCAAAAAACTGGTCAAGGTGGTTAAAAGTTAAAAATGGGCAGATGTGTGTCAAAGAGTAAGCACATTCAAGTCACTGAAATTGTTCTGGCGACTACATAAATGCATGAGTGGGGTAATCAAGAATAAGAGAATTTCTAACTTCCAAGGTGCTGACCTCATCTGGCAGAGGTCTGACGAGAACAAGGGCAAAGCCCTCCTCAAACGCTATCTAGAGCAGAGCAACCAGACAGTCACGAGAGGCCGAAATCTTGCCAAGGTGGTCACCTCAGACAGGTGTAAGGCCCAGAACATTTCGGATGAAGACACAGTGACAGTGAAAGACATTAAGGCTGTGCTTCCGCGAACAAAAAACAGCGCTCCAGGGCCAGATGGCATAAGATATGACGACATCAATAAGTGTACCGACAACGAGCTAGAGAAACTAGCAGACATGTACAACAACAGTATAGAGAGTGCTTGCATCAAGGAGGAGTGGTTACACAGCTGTCTGATTCCCTTACCGAAGCCTGGCAAAGACCAAACAAAAATTAAGGGATATCGAGTAATCACCATGCAGAATACAATAGGCAAGCTGCTGGAGAAGTTAATTGCCAGATAAATGTCAAGCCAGCTGGAGAAGCAAGGTGTTTTCCCACCTATCCTGGGAGGGTACCGTCCCAAAAGAGAAACCTGGACCAATGCAGCAGTTGTTGCCCATGATGTTTATGAAGTTTTCCACTCAGGCATTGAAACCTTTGCTGCAGCGATTGATCTTGAGGACGCGTACAACAGAGTACCGTTGGATTTTCTAATGCTTCAGCTTCTTGACTTCAAGATAAGTCAGTTCCTCTTTAGTTGGATCGCTGCAGCCCTCTTCCAACGGAAAGTATTTTTTAGATGTGGCAGTTGGACTTCAGAACCAACAACAATATATCCTGGCCTACCACAGGGATCACCATTATCTCCGGTACTGTTCAACGCCTACACTGTGAGAATCACCAGTGAGCAGATCACTGGACTGGGGGAGGACATTGTCATATGCCGACGATGTTTTAGTGTATTCTCAGGGTAAGGATAGAGATCAGGTTGCCGTGGAACTGCAAACCGAACTCAGTCGCATAAAACTTGGTGTGCCGAAGCTCGGGCAATGGTCAACCCAACAAAGGCAACAGTGACATGGTTCTCTTTGAATAATCATATTGTCAACACTCCAACACCAACTGTTAATCTGTGTTCAGAGACTGTGGAAAGAAAGCAGGCAATGAATTACCTGGGGATAAGTTTTGATCGAAGCCTTGCTTATAATGAGTACATAGACCAGGTGATAACAAAGGTCAAACGGGGTTTGGCTGCGATACGGATAATGGCGGCAGCAAACTGTGAGCAGCGCCCTCTATGCCTCCTATATGAGGGGCTGGTCATGTCTGTTTTTTGAGTATGCGATGGAAATCCTGACTCTCAGCCGTAAGCATATAGAAAGGATGGAAATGATACAAAACGAAGCTATGCGCATTATTCTTGGGTGTACAAGAGATACAGCATGCAGGGCGATGCGCTACCTTCTTGATTTTCCAACCATTGAAGTCAGACTACAAATTTGCAGAGCGCGTGCCTACCTCAGAGTTAACGCAAACACACAACATCCACTGCATAGTGAAATTAGGAAGGTGAAGGGCAGCAGGTTAAAAAGAGGACGGTCGTGGATGGGTCAAGCCTAAGACATTCTTCAACATGTGTGTTCACTGGAGGACAGAACCTGGCGAGGAGTGGGTACAATTGCCTACAGTTTTCTGTACGTCCTTTTCAGTTTGCATCCAACTAGACAGAAAATGCAGACAAGAAAATCCGGCTGCTGTGGAGGCAGAAGACATGCGTTGATTTTCGATAATTCGCTAGACGGTGATACGGTCATCTACACAGATGGGTCGGTCGTCCGACATGTGAGAAGCTCATGGGCCTTCACGGCGCGGGCCGGAGGGAGAATTGTGAGGGAGGACTCTGGTGCTTTCACTGAAACCACAAGTAGCCTGACTATGGATGTCATGGCAGTAAGTAAAGCAATAACATGGCTCGAGACACAGACATTCACTAGGGCATGTTTCCTTATCGACTCAATGAACATGATCAAGAGGATAGAGATGGGGTGGATCCGAAGAGAATGGTTGCTGCCTCTGGAGCGGTCTCGGCTGGCAAAGATTAGTTTCATCTTCGTGCCAGGGCATGCGGGAGTACAAAGAAATGAGCGGGCTGACAAGCTCGCAGGTAAGGCTAAGGTGGATGGCGGACGCGTCATGGACCAGGCTGACATTCTGAATGCTCTGCGAGAAGTAATATTTATATATTGTTTATATTTTATCCTCCGATTAGTATTCCTGGCTTCTCTTTGATCTCTCTCATTATTACTTCGCTATACAGGGAGAAGAGATCGGGTGACAAGACACACCCCTGTCGTACTCCTATCTTTATCTGTTCATAACTACCCTCTTTATTTCCCATTTTAATTGCTGCTACTTGGTTCCAGTATATATTCTTTATTATTCTTAAATCTTTCCCATCAATGTTGATATCTTCCAACATTTTAATCAGCTCATCATGTTTTACTTTATCAAATGCCTTAGTATAATCTATGAAGCATAAATATATGTCTCTTTGTTTCTCTATTGATCTTTCTATTAGTGTTCGTAATATATATATATATATATATATATTGCATTGTTTGTACCCTTTCCTTCCATAAAACCATACTGTTCTTCACTAATTTCTATTTTTATTTTCTTTCTTGTTCTTCTCATTATAATTGTGAGTAGAAGCTTAGTGACATGGTTTATGAGGTTAATTGTACGAAAATCTCACATTCAATTGCTCCTTGTCTCTTTGATATTGCTATAAATACAGATTTCAGCATATCGCTCGGTAAATATCCACTGCTGTAAATATCATTCAGCATTTTGGTTAATATATCTACTCCAAATTCTCCCAATACTTCTAATTCTTTTACTGTGATTTCATCTGGCCCAGCTGTTTTTCCTTTCTTCATACGTTTCATAGCATCAGCGACTTCTTCTTTTAGAATAGGTGGGCCCTCTAAGTTACTTTCTTCTGTTAATTCTTCCCTTTCTCCATTATATAATTCTCTTATATACTCATTCCACCTCTTCATTATAGCACCTTCCTCCAATAATATCTTTCCTGTTTTTGATTTCAAACACCCTGTATTTATTTTTATTTTTCTTCCTGTGAGCTCACTGATTTGTCTGTGCATACTTTTTTTTATCTTTAATGGAATTAAATTAAATTTTTTTGCATTGCTCCTTTAACCAACTTTCTTTTGCCTTCAAACATGTATCTCTTATTTCTTTATTTATCATAGCATACTCTACGGAACTACCTCGGTTATATGTTGTGTTCATTCTTTCTGGTACGGAACTACCTCGGTTATATGCTGTGTATGTAACCCATGTAGCATGACTCCTCTCTTGGCCTGTCTAGTTTACTCCAGAGACCATGGGTTGCCCATGCTGTCCCTCTCTTGGCCTGCCTAGTTTACTCCAGAGACCATGTGTTGCCCATGCCGTCCCTCTCTTGGCCTGCCTAGTTTACTCCAGAGACCATGGGTTGCCCATGCCGTCCCTCTCTTGGCCTGTCTAGTTTACTCCAGAGACCATGTGTTGCCCATGCCGTCCCTCTCTTGGCCTGTCTAGTTTACTCCAGAGACCATGTGTTGCCCATGCCGTCCCTCTCTTGGCCTGTCTAGTTTACTCCAGAGACCATGTGTTGCCCATGCCGTCCCTCTCTTGGCCTGTCTAGTTTACTCCAGAGACCATGTGTTGACCATGCCGTCCCTCTCTTGGCCTGCCTAGTTTACTCCAGAGACCATGTGTTGCCCATGCCGTCCCTCTCTTGGCCTGCCTAGTTTACTCCAGAGACCATGTGTTGCCCATGCCGTCCCTCTCTTGGCCTGTCTAGTTTACTCCAGAGACCATGTGTTGCCCATGCCGTCCCTCTCTTGGCCTGCCTTAGTTTACTCAGAGACCATGTGTTGCCCATGCCGTCCCTCTCTTGGCCTGTCTAGTTTACTCCAGAGACCATGTGCTGCCCATGACGTCCCTCTCTTGGCCTGCCTAGTTTACTCCAGAGACCATGGGTTGCCCATGCCGTCCCTCTCTTGGCCTGTCTAGTTTACTCCAGAGACCATGTGTTGCCCATGCCGTCCCTCTCTTGGCCTGTCTAGTTTACTCCAGAGACCATGTGTTGCCCATGCCGTCCCTCTCTTGGCCTGTCTAGTTTACTCCAGAGACCATGTGTTGCCCATGCCGTCCCTCTCTTGACCTGCCTAGTTTACTCCAGAGACCATGAATTGCCCATGCTAGATTACCCCTCTCTCGGCCTGCCTAGTTTACTCCAGAGACCATGTGTTGCCCATGCCGTCCCTCTCTTGGCCTGTCTAGTTTACTCCAGAGACCATGTGTTGCCCATGCTAGATTACCCCTCTCTCGGCCTGTCTAGTTTACTCCAGAGACCATGTGTTGCCCATGCCGTCCCTCTCTTGGCCTGCCTAGTTTACTCCAGAGACCATGAATTGCCCATGCTAGATTACCCCTCTCTCGGCCTGCCTAGTTCACTCCAGAGACCATGTGTTGCCCATGCCGTCCCTCTCTTGGCCTGTCTAGTTTACTCCAGAGACCATGTGTTGCCCATGCCGTCCCTCTCTTGGCCTGTCTAGTTTACTCCAGAGACCATGTGTTGCTCATGCCGTCCCTCTCTTGGCCTGTCTAGTTTACTCCAGAGACCATGTGTTGCCCATGCCGTCCCTCTCTTGGCCTGTCTAGTTTACTCCAGAGACCATGTGTTGCCCATGCCGTCCCTCTCTTGGCCTGCCTAGTTTACTCCAGAGACCATGTGTTGTCCATGCCGTCCCTCTCTTGGCTTGTCTAGTTTACTCCAGAGACCATGAATTGCCCATGCTAGATTACCCCTCTCTCGGCCTGCCTAGTTCACTCCAGAGACCATGTGTTGCCCATGCCGTCCCTCTCTTGGCCTGTCTAGTTTACTCCAGAGACCATGTGTTGCCCATGCCGTCCCTCTCTTGGCCTGTCTAGTTTACTCCAGAGACCATGTGTTGCCCATGCCGTCCCTCTCTTGGCCTGTCTAGTTTACTCCAGAGACCATGTGTTGCCCATGCCGTCCCTCTCTCTGCCTGTCTAGTTTACTCCAGAGACCATGTGTTGACCATGCTAGATTATCCCTCTCTCTGCCTGTCTAGTTTACTCCAGAGACCATGTGTTGACCATGCTAGATTATCCCTCTCTCTGCCTGCCTAGTTTACTCCAGAGAAGAACGTCTAGAATAAGACAAGCTGCAGCAAATCCGTCTTTATGTTGCATTTCCTCGCACCAGGGTAAGATGTGTACCCTCAGAGTTGTTCTCGTCCGTCGAAGTCGTTGACACAATGTGGAGTGTCGGGTTTGGTGAGCGCCACCCCATATTCAGTGCTAACAGAAAGCAGGTAGTAACGTCTATTGTCAAACGGTAGCTCAGCCATATCTGACTAAGACCTCACTAACTGTCAGCCATATCTGACTAAGACCTCACTAACTGGCATATGATAGCTCAGCCATATCTGACTAAGACCTCACTAACTGTCAGCCATATCTGACTAAGACCTCACTAACTGTCAGCCATATCTGACTAAGACCTCACTAACTGGCATATGATAGCTCAGCCATATCTGACTAAGACCTCACTAACTGGCATATGATAGCTCAGCCATATCTGACTAAGACCTCACTAACTGGCATATGATAGCTCAGCCATATCTTACTAAGACCTCACTAACTGGCATATGATAGCTCAGCCATATCTGACTAACACCTCACTAACTGTCAGCCATATCTGACTAAGACCTCACTAACTGTCAGCCATATCTGACTAAGACCTCACTAACTGGCATATGATAGCTCAGCCATATCTGACTAAGACCTCACTAACTGGCATATGATAGCTCAGCCATATCTGACTAAGACCTCACTAACTGGCATATGATAGCTCAGCCATATCTTACTAAGACCTCACTAACTGGCATATGATAGCTCAGCCATATCTTACTAACACCTCACTAACTGGCATATGATAGCTCAGCCATATCTTACTAACACCTCACTAACTGGCATATGATAGCTCAGCCATATCTGACTAAGACCTCACTAACTGGTATACGACAGCTCAGCCATATCTGACTAAGACCTCACTAACTGGTATACGACAGCTCAGCCATATCTGACTAAGACCTCACTAACTGGTATACGACAGCTCAGCCATATCTGACTAAGACCTCACTAACTGTCAGCCATATCTGACTAAGACCTCACTAACTGTCAGCCATATCTGACTAAGACCTCACTAACTGGCATACGATAGCTCAGCCATATCTTACTAAGACCTCACTAACTGGTATACGACAGCTCAGCCATATCTGACTAAGACCTCACTAACTGGTATACGACAGCTCAGCCATATCTGACTAAGACCTCACTAACTGGTATACGACAGCTCAGCCATATCTGACAAAGACTTGACTTACTACCATACGGTAGCTCAGTGGCTCACGCAAGGCTCCTTTCTTGGTCTTCTATTATTTGCCATCTATATTAACGATCTACCTTTGTATCTTTCGTCGTCCTGAGATCCATTTGCAGACGACTGTACAGTGTATACAAACGCTGAAAGCTGTAATTTGCTGCAGTCGTCTTTGCAACAAGAATTAAATAATGTAGTTATGTGCAGCTATGCAAACCGTATGCAAATTAACATCACTGAAACAAAATCAATGTTATTAACAACCAGACGACGACTTCAAACTCTAAACTCACACATATCACTTCAACTTCACATCGATAACATGCCAGTAGAAAGTGTAATTTAGCAAAATAAACATTAGGCCTAATCATTGATAGAAACCTAACCTTTAATTCCCACGTTCAAGACCTCGTTAAACAAATAGCGAAAAAAGTCTACCAACTCGCCAAAATTAAAAATGTCCTTAATGAGGACACTAGGAAAATATTCTATACTTCTCACATACAGACACATTTTCACTACAGCTCTACAATCTGGTTCGGTAGTTTCAATTCAAGCCCCAAGCGACTTTACTCACTCCAGAAACGGGCCATGAGTTTAATTAAAGCAAACATTTATCTGACAATCCTAGCTTGCATAAACGCCTTCAGTTACAACCACTCCGCAAACGCCTGCTTTTCAATTAGGCCAAACTAATTTACAAAATCCTACATCGGAATTCCCCAAATTACCTTTGGCCATTGTTTGAATATAATGCTAGACACAGTAAATAATTAAATATACTACTCATTCGGAAGCCTAGTATTGATTTATACAAAACAGGCTTAACGTACTCTACAGCTCATCTGTGGAACAATCTTCCACAAGAAATCAAAGACATCACCAATCCCTATTCATATAATCGCAAATTATTCGAACACTATCTCAGTATGGATTAACTTCCCCCTTAATAATAGAAATAATAATAATAATAATAAAACCCTATTATAACAGCCAGTCCCCTTTTGGTAGGCCAGTATATTCCACATAGCTAATAAGTGCCACACCAGTCATTACTATTACTGAGACGTGTAGTATTGATTTTTCATTTTTTCCATGCCTTTATAATGCATATCTTTTATATTGTTGCTGTTCTCAGTTCGCCTTGAATGACGTGTGAATGGCATAATGTATGAGAGTGATAGAAGGGCAGAATGTTAGATGGGCCTGCGTGCCCAGTTCTTAACCCTTTGAAAATAAAATATGTCCTGAATGCTGTGATGTCGGTTCCTAAATCAATCAATCAATCAAAATAAAATATGTTCGGTCGTTCGTTCGTTCATTCGTTCAGTCATATCTGACTAAGACCTCACTAACTGGCATACGATAGCTCAGTCATATCTGACTAAGGCCTGATTAATTGTCTTACGGGTAGCTCATATCTGACTAAGACCTAACTAAATGGCATTCCATAGCTCGGTCATATCTGACTAAGACCTGACTAACTGTCATAAGTTAGCTCAATCATATATGACAAAGACCTGACTAACTGTCATACGGTAACTCAGTCATATCTGACTAAGACCTGACTATGCATGTTCACTGTAACATAAAACAAGTGGACGTAACACGAACGAGTAAAGTCTGGTCAATGGTTATTTATTAATGAGTTCGTTATTGGGGGATACCGCTGACATGAATCAATGAGTGGTTTGTGTCCCATACAGACATATTGCTGGGGATAACAGTCACCTCAGCGTAGTCATCAACTTAGTCATCAACTTAGTCATTGTGTGCAGGGGTGAATGTCTGTACGTTTTTGTAGACATATTATCACGTTTTTTTTTGTTGGTGGTGTAATCAAGTGTCACGTGTCAGAGTGTAGGTTGGGTCACGTGTCAGAGTGTAGGTTGGGCCACGTGTCAGAGTGTAGGTAGGGTCACGTGTCAGAGTGTAGGTTGGGCCATGTGTCAGAGTGTAGGTTGGGCCACGTGTCAGAGTGTAGGTTGGACCACGTGCCAGAGTGTAGGTTGGGCCACGTGTCAGAGTGTAGGTTGGGCCACGTGTCAGAGTGTATGTTGGGCCACATGTCAGAGTGTAGGTTGTACCACGTGTCAGAGTGTAGGTTGGGCCACGTGTCAGGGTGTAGGTTGGGCCACGTGTCGTAGGTTGGACCACGTATCAGAGTGTAGGTTGGGCCACGTGTCAGAGTGTAGTTTGGGCCACGTGTCAGAGTGTAGGTTGGGCCACCTGTCAGAGTGTAGGTTGGGCCACGTGTCAGAGTGTAGGTTGGGCCACGTATCAGAGTGTAGGTTGGGCCACGTGTCAGAGTGTAGGTTGGGCCCGTGTCAGTGTGTAGGTTGGGCCACGTGTCAGAGTGTAGGTTGGGCCTCGTGTCAGAGTGTAGGTTGGGCCACGTGTCAGAGTGTAGGTTGGGCCACGTGTCAGAGTGTATGTTGGGCCACATGTCAGAGTGTAGGTTGTACCACGTGTCAGAGTGTAGGTTGGGCCACGTGTCAGGGTGTAGGTTGGGCCACGTGTCGTAGGTTGGACCACGTATCAGAGTGTAGGTTGGGCCACGTGTCAGAGTGTAGGTTGGGCCACGTGACAGAGTGTAGGTTGGGCCACGTGTCAGAGTGTAGGATGGGCCACGTGTCAGAGTGTAGTTTGGGCCACGTGTCAGAGTGTAGGTTGGGCCACGTATCAGAGTGTAGGTTGGACCACGTATCCGAGTGTAGGTTGGACCACGTGTCAGAATGTAGGTTGGACCACGTATCAGAATGTAGGTTGGACCACGTATCAGAGAGTAGATGTTTTCAAACTTTAGGGTGCAGGTTTGGACACGTGTCTGAAGTACGGTCTGTTGCCATGTTAACGTACAGGCGTGCTCACGCGCCTTATAGCATGTGTATCTGTAGTTTGAAGCTTTGGTCGTCTATCGGTTTTCATTCGCGTGGTTATTTGGTCGCTTGTCAGGAGTTACCCTACATATACATGGTAATGGAGGAGTCACGTATCAGGCTAAAGTTTCCCTACATATACGTGGTAATGGAGGAGTCACGTTTCAGACTAAAGTTTCCCTACATATACGTGGTAATGGAGGAGTCACGTATCAGGCTAAAGTTTCCCTACATATACATGGTAATGGAGGAGTCACGTATCAGACTAAAGTTTCCCTACATATACGTGGAAATGGAGGAGTCACGTATCAGACTAAAGTTTCCCTACATATACATGGTAATGGAGGAGTCACGTATCAGACTAAAGTTTCCCTACATATACATGGTAATGGAGGATTCACGTATCAGACTAAAGTTTCCCTACATATACGTGGTAATGGAGGAGTCACGTATCAGACTAAAGTTTCCCTACATATACGTGGTAATGGAGGAGTCACGTATCAGGCTAAAGTTTCCCTACATATACGTGGTAATGGAGGAGTCACGTATCAGGCTAAAGTTTCCCTACATATACATGGTAATGGAGGAGTCACGTATCCGGCTAAAGTTTCCCTACATATACATGGTAATGGAGGAGTCACGTATCAGGCTAAAGTTTCCCTACATATACATGGTAATGGAGGAGTCACGTATCAGGCTAAAGTTTCCCTACATATACATGGTAATGGAGGAGTCACGTATCAGGCCTAAGTTTCCCTACATATACGTGGTAATGGAGGAGTCACGTATCAGACTAAAGTTTCCCTACATAAACATGGTAATGGAGGAGTCACGTATCAGACTAAAGTTTCCCTACATATACATGGTAATGGAGGAGTCACGTATCAGACTAAATTTTCCCTACATATACATGGTAATGGATGAGTCACGTTTCAGACTAAAGTTTTCCTACATATACATGGTAATGGAGGATTCACGTATCAGACTAAAGTTTCCCTACATATACGTGGTAATGGAGGAGTCACGTATCGGACTAAAGTTTCCCTACATATACGTGGTAATGGAGGAGTCACGTATCGGACTAAAGTTTCCCTACATATACGTGGTAATGGAGGAGTCACGTATCAGACTAAAGTTTCCCTACATATACATGGTAATGGAGGAGTCACGTATCAGGCTAAAGTTTCCCTACATATACGTGTAATGGAGGAGTCACGTATCAGACTAAAGTTTCCCTACATATACATGGTAATGGAGAGGTCACGTATCAGACTAAAGTTTCCCTACATATACATGGTAATGGAGGAGTCACGTATCAGACTAAAGTTTCCCTACATATACATGGTAATGGAGGAGTCACGTATCAGACTAAAGTTTCCCTACATATACATGGTATTGGAGGGGTCACGTATCAGACTAAAGTTTCCCTACATATACATGGTAATGGAGGAGTCACGTATCAGACTAAAGTTTCCCTACATATACATGGTAATGGAGGGGTCACGTTTCAGGCTAAAGTTTCCCTACATATACATGGTAATGGAGGAGTCACGTATCAGACTAAAGTTTCCCTACATAAACATGGTAATGGAGGAGTCACGTATCAGACTAAGTTTCCCTACATATACATGGTAATGGGAGGAGTCACGTATCAGACTAAAGTTTCCCTACATATACATGGTAATGGAGGAGTCACGTATCAGGCTATAAGGTAAGAATGGTAATGGAGTCCCTACAGTAAGTACATAATGGTAATGGAGGAGTCACGTATCAGGCTAAAGTTTCCCTACATATACATGGTAATGGAGGAGTCACGTTATCAGGCTAAAGTTTCCCTACATATACGTGGTAATGGGAGGAGTCACGTATATCAGACTAAAGTTTCCCTACATATACGTGGTAATGGAGGAGTCACTGTATCAGACTAAAGTTTCCCTACATATACGTGGTAATGGAGGAGTCACGTATCAGACTAAAGTTTCCCTACATATACATGGTAATGGAGGAGTCACGTATCAGGCTAAAGTTTCCCTACATATACATGGTAATGGAGGAGTCACGTTTCAGGCTAAAGTTTCCCTACATATACATGGTAATGGAGGAGTCACGTTTCAGGCTAAAGTTTCCCTACATAAACATGGTAATGGAGGAGTCACGTTTCAGACTAAAGTTTCCCTACATAAACATGGTAATGGAGGAGTCACGTATCAGACTAAAGTTTCCCTACATATACATGGTAATGGAGGAGTCACGTTTCAGACTAAAGTTTCCCTACATATACGTGGTAATGGAGAGGTCACGTATCAGACTAAAGTTTCCCTACATATACGTGGTAATGGAGGAGTCACGTTTCAGACTAAAGTTTCCCTATGCGCACTGTGAAGGATTGCCTAGATGTCGAGGTCGCGTTTCGTCAAGTCGTTAGTCTAAAAACGTAATTACTACGTAAGATTGGAGTTTATCGGATGTGTGTAAGTTTGACTAGATGTTAAAGTGGAGTTTGATGAATGCATGAAAGCTTGACTAGACGTCAGAGTGGAGTTTGTTACATGTGTGAACGATTGACTAGATGATAGAGTGAAGTTTGTCAGATGTGTGAACACTTGACTAGACGTCAGAGTGAAGTTTGTTGGATGTGTGAACGCCTGACTTGACGTTAGGGTGGAGTTTGTTACATGTGTGAACGCCTGACCAGACGTTAGAGTGGAGGTTGTTGTACGTGTGAACGCCTGACTAGACGTTAGAGTGGAGTTTGTTACATGTGTGAACTCCTGACTAGACGTTAGACTGCAGTTTGTTACATGTGTGAACGCCTGACTAGACGTTAGAGTGGAGTTTGTTGTACGTGTGAACGCCTGACTAGACGTTAGAGTGGAGTTTGTTACATGTGTGAACGCCTGACTAGGCGTTAGAGTAGAGTTTGTTACATGTGTGAACGCCTGACTAGACGTTAGAGTGGAGTTTGTTGTACGTGTGAACGCCTGACTAGACGTTAGAGCGGAGTTTGTTACATGTGTGAACGCCTGACTAGACGTTAGAGTGGAGGTTGTTGTACGTGTGAACGCCTGACTAGACGTTAGAGTGGAAGTTTTAAGATGTGTGAACGCTTGACTATATGTTAAAGTGGAGGTTGTTGGATGTATGAACGCTTGACTATATGTTAGAGTGGAGGTTGTTGGATGTGTGAACGCCTGACTAGACGTTAGAGTGGAGGTTGTAGCATGTGTGAACGCCTGACTAGACGTTAGAGTGGAGGTTGTAGCATGTGTGAACGCCTGACTAGACGTTAGAATGGAGGTTGCAGGATGTGTGAACGCTTGACTAGATGTTAGAGTGGAGGTTGTAGGATGTGTGAACGCTTGACTAGATGTTAGAGTTGCGGGATACATGGATGTCAGTTAGGCGGTTTGCTGGTGTTAGTTGCGACAGTTTGCTTGTAGTAGTTGTGGCGGTTTGCTTGGTGTCAATATAATAGATCGATTAGGTTTCAGGGTTGATGTTTCCATGCACCATTCAGTAGTTATGTGTAAGTAAGGGTGGTGGTTAGTCTAGGTGTCAGGACAATGGTTTGTCTACGTGTCGGGGGGGGGGGGGGGGGGGGGGGGGGGAGTTCTAGATGTCAGGGTAATTGTTTGTCCAGATGTCAGGGTGATGATGTGGCCAGATGTGAGGGTAATGCTATTGATGTGGAGATGTTAGTTTGTTTAGATGTCAGGATGATGGTGTGGCCAAATGTGAGGGTAATGATATTGATATGGGGATCATAGTTTGTCCAGATGCCAAGGTAATTATTTGACTAGATGCCAAGGTGATTATTTGACTAGATGACAGCTTGATGATTTGTTAGATGTGAACGCGAAGGTTTGGCTCAATGCCAGTTTGGGTGTATTACGTCAAAGATTCTACTGGCGATACATGACAGATTACTGGCTGTACTTGGGTCTGTGTGCGCGGGAGTGTGAAGACTGGCGGCGAGTGAAAGATTCCTGGCTCTATTTGGTGGGTCTGTGTGAGCGGGAGTGTGAAGACTGGCTCTACTTGGTGGGTCTGTGTGAGCGGGAGTGTGAAGACTTTCGGCGAGTGAAAGATTCCTGGCGGTACTTGGGTCGGTTAGAGCGAGGGTGTCCAGACTTTTTATGTGAGGTGCTCCTTGTGGCCGCGGCAATGCTGTCCACGTCTGTGGATGTGTGCTTCTCCGTGCTCTCCTCGGTCGTGCCGCTGCTGGTCGACGCTGGCAGGAAGCAATCACAGTATAATTTAAGCAACAATCACATGTGATAACAATATCAGGGCTGCATTTGTGCTAGTGCAGTGGTTCTCAACCTTTTTTGGCCTGTGCCCCCATCACCATATTTTCAGAACGTCATTCCCCTCTTTCGTATTTCCTACCTAAAAAAATTGGCCCATGCCCATCTTCACCATATTTTCAGAACGTCATTCCCCCCTTTCATATTTCCTACATAAAAATACTGCCCCCGCCCCTACACAGTATACAAAATAATGGAAGCTAAATTTAATAGCACACACTAAAACAAGTCTAGACGTCCACATAAAACATGATTTGTGGGTCTACTTACTTTATAAATTGAAGTTTAGAAGGGTGAGACGTACAGAACCGTACAGTATGAAGGGAAAAATAATATCAATTAATCGGTTCTTGTATTAACGCGATCTTGAAATAAACTTAATCCCCCCCCCCCCCCCCGCCTGGAACCCCTAAAATTCTCCCCTGTGGGGGGGGGGGAATTCCCCACCGGTTGAGAACCACTGTGCTAGTGGATAGTTTGAGGGAGATGACTTGGTGACATAGCAGATAGTTTCAGAGAGATAACTTTGTGACATATATTATAGTTCGAGGGAGATGACTTGGTAACATAGTGGATAGTTTTATTGAGATAACTTGGTGACGTAGATTATAGTTTAATGGAGATGACTTTGTGATATAGAGGATAGTTTCAGGGAGATAACCTCGTGATATAGATTATAGTTTCAGGGAGATGACTTGGTGACGCAGCAGATAGTTTCAGGGAGATGACTTGGTGACACAGCGGATAGTTTCAGGGAGATAACTTGGTGATATAGATTATAGTTTCAGGGAGATGACTTGGTGACACAGCGGATAGTTTCAGGGCGATAACTTGGTGATATAGATTATAGTTTCAGGGAGATGACTTGGTGACGCAGCAGATAGTTTCAGGGAGATAACTTGGTGGTATAGATTATAGTTTCAGGGAGATGACTTGGTGACACAGCGGATAGTTTCAGGGAGATAACTTGGTGATATAGATTATAGTTTCAGGGAGATGACTTGGTGACACAGCGGATAGTTTCAGTGAGATAACTTGGTGATATAGATTATAGTTTCAGGGAGATGTCTTGGTGACGCAGCAGATAGTTTCAGGGAGATAACTTGGTGATATAGATTATAGTTTCAGGGAGATGACTTGGTGACACAGCAGATAGTTTCAGGGAGATAACCTGGTGATATAGATTATAGTTTCAGGGAGATGACTTGGTGACGCAGCGGATAGTTTCAGGGAGATAACTTGGTGATATAGATTATAGTTTCAGGGAGATGACTTGGTGACGCAGCAGATAGTTTCAGGGAGATAACTTGGTGACATAGATTATAGTTTCAGGGAGATGATTGGTGACATATATTATAGTTTGAGGAAGATGACTTTTTGACATAGCGGATGGTTTCAGTGAGATAAATTGGTTACATACAGTATAGTTTGACGGAGATAACTTTGTAACATAGATTATAGTTTGAGGGAGATGACTTGGTGACGTAGAAGATAGTTTGAGAAAGACAATTTGGTGACATGGAGGATCGTTCGAGGGAGATGACTTGGTGACATAGATTATAGTTTGAGGGAGATGACTTGGTGACATAGAGGATCGTTCAAGGGAGATAACTTGGTGACAGAGATTACAGTTTGAGGGAGATGACTTGGTGACATAGAGGATGATTCGAGGGAGATGACTTGGTGACATAGATTATATTTTGAGGGAGATGACTTGGCGACCTAGCAGACATTTTTAGGGAGATAAATTGTTTACATAGAGGATAGTTTGAGGGAGATGACTTGGTGGCATAGAAAATAGTTTGAAGGAGATAATTTGATAAGATAGAGTACAGTTTGAGGGAGATAAATTGGTGACATAGAGGATAGTTTGAGGGAGTTATTTCATGATACAGAGGACAGTTTGATGGAGATGACTTGGTAACATATAGGATAGTTACTTGAGATAACTTTATGACATGGAGGATAGTGTCAGGGAGATAACTTGATGACATTGAGGATAGTTTTATGGAGTTAACTTGGCGACATGAATACGGGTGTATTTTAATCTGTAATGTTTAACAGTCTAATATTTAAACATTGATCACAATATCAGTGGTTCTCAACCAGTGGGGAATTCCCCTCCCCTCAGGGGGAAATTTTAGGATTTTCAGGGTGGAATTAAGATGATTTCAAGATCGCGTTAATACAAAAATCGATTACTTGATATTGCTTTTCCCTCCATACCTTACAGTTTTATACTTCTTGCTCTTCTAAGATTTGTTTTATAACGTAAGTAGACCTGCAAATCATGTTTTATGAAGACGTCTAGACTTGTTCTAGTATGTGTTATTAATTTTAGCTTCCATTTTTACGTATACGTTGTGGGGGGGGGGGGGGGGGGGGAATTTATAGGGAGGAAATACGAAAGGGGGGGGGGGGGGAATGGCATTCTGAACATATGGTGAAGGGGTGCATGAGCCAAATAAGGTTGAGAACCACTGATCTATGTCATCTGCGCTGCTAAACTGTGATGTTTAATATCATTCATAGTTAAACTGTGATTCTGAACATATGTGATAGTGAAACTGTGATGTTTAATATCATTCATAGTTAAACTGTGATTCTGAACATATGTGATCGTGAAACTGTGATGTTTAATATCATTCATAGTTAAACTGTGATTCTGAACATATGTGATAGTGAAACTGTGATGTTTAATATCACATAGTTAAACTGTGATTCTGAACATATGTGATAGTGAAACTGTGATGTTTAATATCATTCATAGTTAAACTGTGATTCTGAACATATGTGATAGTGAAACTGTGATGTTTGACATATGTGAAACTTAAACTGTGATGTTTGACATATGTGATACGTACAATGTGCTGTTTGACAAATACACTATTTACACTGTGATGTTTGAAACCTTCACCTGGTGAGACAAGACCACCTGTGACCTACGCGTGTTCCTACCTGCCGAGCTAGAAGCTTCAGAACTTCTGAGCGTAGTCGACGCAGACTCATCTTCAGAGGAGCTGACTGTGGAATATTCTATTTCCGAAGCATCGGTCAGCGTGCTGTCCTCCTTCCCGCTCCTGGAGCTGGTTCCCGCAGTGTTGGACATGGCAGATGATTGCTCTGTCACAGACTCCGCTTCGCCCTCCTTGTCGGCGGCGGAGACCTTGTCTGCCCTGGACGACGCTCGTTTCTGCCTCCTGGCTGTGATTTTTGTGACGCTGGGCTGAGGTTTTACTGAAGCATCAAGTTCCGGACGCTGTGGTTCACGTATGTGGGGCAAAAACTGGGGAGACAATCTTTCATTTGGGTTGAACGTTCTGTACGCATCTGCCGCACCAATGCGAGTGCTCATGACTTCCTGTGGTTGCACCTCACCGCCCATTAATTTATTGAAGGCACCAACCACGTTTCTAATACTTCGTTGAAAGAATCCTAACGGCTTGTTCTGTTTGTAATCATACTGTGAATTCTCTGCTCGAGGGTTCTCCTCACCAAACGGCGGAACCGTGTCAGTTTTGGCTGTATACGGTTGTGACTGTCGTTCTAGAGCAGCCTGGAAATATCGATGCTGACGTTCTGACCAGGAGTTTCCGGCACTCGAAGCGCTCTTGCCACTGGTCTCGGTAATGGCTGAACTCTCTATCGTTGTGCTCATGGATTCTGTCACCTCGCTGTCTGACGCCGTGACCACGGAGGTCTCAGTTTTCATCTTGGAGGTTTGGTGAGTAGTGGTGCCAGAAGTTGATGTCCCGGTGTCACTGAGTTCCCCTTCCGTGTCCCCGGCCAGGCTTGTCTCAATTCGCGGAGCTTTCAGCGAACTCTCTACCCTTTGTCTCGACGTGGACAGCATCTGATCCCGAGGTTGGTTGGCTTGAGCTACAGGCCGCGGCGGCTTAAACAAGCCTCTGTCCTTGCGTGAGCCCCTGGTGTGTACAGCCGCGGGCTTCACATTGACATAGGAACTGCTGGTGTGCGACAGGCCGTGTTGTGCCAGTAGGAGTTTGTCAGCCTTGCTAACGTTCTGGTGGAGCACACTGCTCCTAGCTCGTCTCAGCAGCACTGCAGGGACGCCACCCTCCTGCGTGGTAGCAGTGGAAACAACGGAGCATTGACACTCCAGGGAGCACAGGCACTGTTTCCCACACATCGGACAGGCTATCGTGGTGTCACTTGTGCGAGCACCATCCACAAGTGATTTCTTGTCTTGTTGTGGAGTTCTCCTCTTGCTTTGAACGTCTTTACGCAGCACCTCTTGGGCTACTCGCTGGCCTGGTGCCATGTATGGAGAACGTGTCTCTCCAAGCGCTGCCAATACACTTCTACTTTCCAGACCTGTTGTCGTGGATCCAGTCATATCAAACCGTGTACTACTTTTCGTGTCCCCTGCTCCGTCTGGCACGCCCTCCAGGGTGGTGGCGGGGTTAACTCTGACAAGTCGGGCTGTGATTGAGTTGGTCGATTCTGTTTTATCATCTCTTGGCGCATCCTTGCCCACCGTGCCAGGTTTCCCTTCGACATGCTCTTGAATGGGATCCTCCTCCACTTCAAACATGGTCGAGAGTTCTCCATCGTCCATCCTTCTCTTACCCACATACACCTGCCTTCTGGCCGAGGTCACTTGTCCCCTCTCCACGTCCAGGTTCCTGTCTGGCAACAAGTCTGGGCTATATAGCTGCGAGAAGCTCTGTCTCCTTGTCTTGAACAGGCTGCCTGTCCTGTCCTCGCCCATGTTCTTCTTTGGCGCTAAGTTATTTTCTATACTCTCCACAGTGTGGGTCTTTCTCTGCCCCTCCCTCTGAGCAGTCTTCCCTTGCCCCTTTATCTCAACATTCTTCCCTTGTACCTCCCTCTGAACATGCTTCTGTCGCCCGTCCAAATGAACATTCTTGCCCAGCCTTAAACCTTCCATCTGAACGTCTTTCTTCTGTCCTTCCATCTGAACATTTCTCAAGTGTCCTTGTCGCAACTGTCTTGTGAATTCTTGACCTGGATTTAAGTTTAATTTAACAACCCGTTTCCGCTCTCTCCGCTGCAAAGATCGAGCTCGATAAACTGGACCTGCTGCCCCCCTCAAATCTGTCGACCTGCTCAGCAACCTGGGATTGTAGAAGTACTGCGGGTAGCGGCGGAGAATAGATGTCCAGTCTTTGGGTAGTTGTCCAGTCTCCTGGGCTTTCTTCATGATGATTTTCTGTTTGTAATAGACGAATGTTCCCAGCAAAAACCACATGGCGCCGCCCATGGCAAACAATCCGAGAAAAATGAGAATCGTCTGTCAATGGAAGTAAATTGGTTTACATGTCAATATAAAACAGATAACTCCTTCAATATAACACAGATAAATCCTTCAATATAACACAGATAAACCTTCAATATAACACAGATAAATCCTTCGGAACCAACAACAATATATCCTGGCCTACCACAGGGATCACCATTATCTCCGGTACTGTTCAACGCCTACACAGTGAGAATCACCAGTGAGCAGATCACTGGACCTGGCAGGACATTGTCGTATGCCGATGATGTTTTAATGTATCGTCAGGGTAAAGATAGAGAGGAGGTTGCTGTGGAACTACAAACCGAACTCAATCGCATAAGTACTTGGTGTGATGAAGCTGGGGCAATGGTCAACCCAACAAAGGCACCAGTGCCTTGATTCTCGTTGAATAATCATATTGTCAACAATCCAACACCAACTGTAATGCTGTGTTCAGAGACGGTGGAAAGAACGCAGGCAATGAATTACCTGGGGATACGGTTTGATCGAAGCCTTGCTTATAATGTGCACATAGACCAGGTGATAACAAAGGCCAAGCGGGGTTTGGCAGGATGCGGGTGATGGCGGCAGCAAACTGTGAGCAGCGCCATCTATGTCTTCTGTACGAGGGGCTGGTCATGTCTGTTTTGGAGTATGCAATGGCAATCCTGACTCTCAGCCATAAGCAGATAGAAAGGATGGAAAGGATACAGAATGAAGCTATGCGCATTATTCTTGGATGTACAAGAGATACAGCATGCAGGGCGATGCGCTACCTTCTTGATTTTCCAACCATTGAAGAGAGAATACAAGTTTGCAGGGCACGCGCCTACCTCAGAATTAACGCAAACACACAACATCCACTGCATAGTGAAATTAGGAAGGTGAAGGGCAGCAGGTTAAAAAGAGGACGGTCGTGGATGGGTCAAGCCGAAGACATTCTTCAACAGGTGTGTTCACCTGAGGACTTAGAACCTGGCGAGGAGTGGGTGCAAGTGCCAACAGACTTCTGCACATCCTTTTCAGTTTGCATCCAACTAGATAGAAAATGCAGACAAGAAAATCCGGCTGCTGTGGAGGCTGAAGTACAAGCGTTGATTTTCGAGAATTCGCTAGACGGTGACGCGGTCATCTACACAGATGGGTCGGTCGTCCGACATGTGAGAAGCTCATGGGCTTTTACAGCTCGGGCCGGAGGGAGAATTGTGAAGGAGGACTCTGGTGCTTTCACTGAAACCACAAGTAGCCTGACCATGGAAGTCATGGCAGTAAGTAAAGCAATAACATGGCTCGAGACACAGACATTCACTAGGGCTTGTTTCCTTAGCGACTCAATGAACATGATCAAGAGGATAGAGGAGGGGTCGATCCGAAGAGAATGGTTGCTGCCTCTGGAGCGGTCTCGGCTGGCAAAGATTAGTTTCATCTTCGTGCCAGGGCATGCGGGAGTACAAGGAAATGAGCGGGCTGACAAGCTCGCAGGTGAGGCTACTGTGGAGGGCGGACGCGCCATGGACCAGGCTGACATTCTGAATGCTCTACGAGAAGTGAGACTTTTGCGAGAACCAAGTGATGACTGTGAATCTACAACAATGGCCAGACTGCGGGAGCAGCAAATTAAAAGAGGGGTGGCCAAACAAGAACACTACGCAGGAAGCCAAAGAAGATTGATAAACCAACACAGAACTGGCGTCGTTAGCCGCTACACGCTGCGGGATTTGCTGAGGAGGGGATCCGAGCACTTATGGACTGAATGGTTCGATGTGCAACGAGGATGATCTGTCGACTAACTAAGTAACAAATAAATCCTTCAATATAACACAGATAAATCCTTCAATATAACACAGATAAATCCTTCAATATAACACAGATAAATCCTTCAGTACTTGTCAATATAACACAGATAAATCCTTCAGTACTTGTCAATATAACACAGATAAATCCTTCAGTACTTGTCAATATAACACAGATAAATCCTTCAGTACTTGTCAATATAACACAGATAAATCCTTCAATATAACACAAATAAATCCTTCAGTACACCTATCACTTGAATGTTGTTGGGAGTGGGGTGTAGGGGAGGTGTGGAGTGTGGGGGGATGAAGGAAGACTGTCACTGTCGTGTGGCACGGAAGTGATACTATTCAATTCTTCTTCTTCTTCTTCTTCTTCTTCTTCTTCTTCTTCTTCTTCTTCTTCTTCTTCTTCTTCCTTCTTCTTCTTTCTTCTTCTTCTTCTTCTTCTTCTTCTTCTTCTTCTTCTTCTTCTTCTTCTTCTTCTTCTTCTTCTTCTCCTCTGTCTCATCGTCTTCTTATACATACTGCTTTGTTTTTACATTTTATAGCTGGAATAGGGCGATTGCTCAAATATAGTGAGGCGTTAGCAATGAAGCGGTTCCGGTCAATTTTGTGCAAACAGAAAGAGTTGGTGTTGAATGTGACATGACCGTGGGGATAACATATGTTCCACATTGGAACAATACTTGGGGGGATAACAGATGTTCCACATTGGAACAATACTTGTGGGGATAACAGATGTTCCACATTGGAACAATACTTGTGGCTGTCTGTTTTAACTGTATAACAGATGTTCCATATTGTAACAATACTTGTGGCTGTCTGTTTTAACTGTATAACAAATGTTCCATATTGGAACAATACTTGTGGCTGTCTGTTTTAACTGTATAACAGATGTTCCATATTGGAACAATACTTGTGGCTGTCTGTTTTAACTGTATAACAGATGTTCCATATTGGAACAATACTTGTGGCTGTCTGTTTTAACTGTATAACAGATGTTCCACATTGGAACAATACTTGTGGCTGTCTGTTTTAACTGTATAACAGATGTTCCACATTGGAACAATACTTGTGGCTGTCTGTTTTAACTGTATAACAGATGTTCCACATTGGAACAATACTTGTGGCTGTCTGTTTTAACTGTATAACAGATGTTCCACATTGGAACAATACTTGTGGCTGTCTGTTTTAACTGTATAACAGATGTTCCACATTGGAATGTTTCAGCTTCAGGGTAATTCATTTATTCACTTTAGATGATATATAACTCTGCAGTATGCACCTGACGACATACATCGAAATGAGTCAGGCAATAAATCGTGCAACATATTGTTTGTAGCTTCTGTGTGTACATTCACAAAGGCAAGGCACTGTTCTTCTTCTTTCGTTCGCTTGAAATATGTCTGTAACTGCAATGTTGTCTCTTGTATGAATTTGACTGTCTTTTTTAGTTCACTTAGCGGTCCATAGAATTTATCTTCCACTGTTGCCTCTCTAGGCCATGAGGTTCGCCTGGATATGTTATATTTTTATGGGTGGGTGGGTGATGTGTGGGTGTTAGTGGTTGATGGATGAGTTCGTGAGTGGGTGGATGTGTGTGCGAGATGAGTTTATGGGTGGAGGATGTGTGTGGCTGGGAAGGCGGATGTGTGTGGGAGGGGTATATGTGTGTGATGGGGTGTGTGTGGGTGGTTGGTGTGTGTTTTAGGATGAGGAATGTGTTGATGGGTGAGGATGTGTGTATGGGTGGGGAGATGTGTGTGTGTGTGTGTGTATGTGTGTGTGTGTGTGTGTGTGGTGAGTGTATGGGTGGTGAGATGTGTAGTTAAGGGATGTGTGATTGGGGTTTGGAGATCGGGGTGGGATGGTTGGCGAGTGGATGGGTGGAGGTTGTGTGGGAGGGTGAGTGTGTGTAGGTTGGGAGTGGGAGGGGATGTGTGGGTGCGGGATGTGTGGGTGGGGGAGATTGTGTGGTGGGTGATATGTGTGCAAGTGGAAGATGTGTGGGTGGGTTCGAGTTTTGTGTGTGGGTAAGTGCAGGATATGTGAGTTGGCGGGAATATGTGTGTGCGGGTGTTGGAAATGTGGTTGTGGGATGTGTGTTTGGCTGAGTGTTTGGGGGTGTGTGGGTGGATGGTAGAGAATATGTTAGTGGGTGAGTGTTGGTAGGTTATGGGATGGGTGGAGGATGTGTGCGTGTGGGTGGGGAGATGTGTGAAGGTGGGGGGATGTGTGGATGGGTATGGATGGGTGGTTGCATGCATGTGTGTCTGGGTGTGGGGGATGTGAGGTTGGTGGGAGATGTGTGTGTGTGGGTAGGGAGAGGATTATGTGGGGGTGTGTTAGGGATGTGTTGGTTGGGGGATGGGTGGATGGATGGGGTCATGTATGTGCCTGTGGGTATGTGTGTGGTTGGGTGGTGTATGTGAGTGTGGGAGACACGCGGATGTATAGGGGATGGGTGGGTGGGTGGGGTCATGTATGTGCAAGTGGGTATGTGTATGGTTGCGTGGTAGATGGATGTGTGTGGGGGAGACGCGGATGGATAGGGGATGGGTGGGTGGGTGGGGGTTTGTCTCATAACATGGTAACATGCATTGTTTATGTTTACAACATTCATTTGACAATGTTTTTTCCCTATGTGAATGCACTATGCACTGATGAACGAAAGATGAGTGATTGGGAGGGTCGAATGTAAGACGGGCCTGCGTGCCCAATTTGCTACCCTTCGAAAATAAAGTTTGTTCGTTCGTTCGTTCGTTCGTATTTTAGGCAGTCATGAAGTATGTGCTCTGCTGTCTGCGACGGCAATCCACATGTGCACATGGTTGATTCACCAATCTTGAATTTTTTATACATGTGGTTGCGTAATCTATTGTGTCCTGTTCTGAGGCGCAGAATAATGACCTTTTCTGGTCTGTCCATAATGTGGTAGTCATTTTGAGCAGGTTTTGGTGGCTTTCTGGCTGCTTTGATCATTCTTTTCTTTTGGTGGTATGTAATGGGCACATCAGGCTGTTCTTCTTTTGCTCCTTCCTTAGCCAATCGATCAGCTCTGTCGTTTCCGGGCACTCCACAGTGGGATGGTATCCACTGTTTGTTGACCTTATGCTGACTGCTAAGTTCAGGAAGCAGTGTCTTTAGTACTGGACATTTCCTAGAGAGGAGCGCCTCGAGTACTGATTTTGCATCTGTCAATAGCACCACAGGTTGTGTACCATGTCTGGTATTTAGTAATTTCTCTGTTGCTATCTTGATTGCCTCAATTTCAGCATCATAGTTATATCAGTACTTTCCTCTTCGCAGACACGTGTGTGTGCCTATACACCTAAACTCGAGTAAGACCACTGTCTGCTCTAGCAAAGGAAAGGTGCTGAAGACGGAGGCAACCAGCCAGAAGCCGCACCACAGAAATCAGGATGCCACGCAATCACGCGTAATGAAATATGTCGACTACTGCTAAAAGTTATGGTGCTCGTCCTGTTTTGGACCCTCAGACAAGTGCAGTACCGGAACCTATGCCTCGAAAGGGTCCAAGCACAGCTACTGGAGGTCCTTCTCAGATGTCCTGTGGAGTCAGGGGACCTGAGAATAGAGCGTCTGGCCATACCAAACAAAGACTAAACATAATGCACTGGAATGCGATGGGAGTCAGCAACAAAAACTTAGAACTAGAAAACATCTTGGGTCAAGAAAAAGAAAGCGTATGTTGCTTGCAAGAAACTCACCTCAACGAAAATATAGCCTTCAAAATCAGAGGCTACCAGTGTTACTGATCTGACCGAAAGGACAGGCGAAAAGGTGGGATACTTACCCTTGTAAAATAATAACATCACTGCTTCCCAAATTGAAGTTTACATGGAAGGGGCTGAGTATCAGACACTTAAACTTAAGACAGGCAATAGAGACCTTCATCTGATCAATTACTACTGTCCAAGTGACCGCCCACAGGCACTGGACACACTACCAATACTACCATTAAAAGAAAAATATGATTGCATGTGGCGACTTCAACAGCCACTCGCAGAGCTGGGGCTATGATCGCATGGACCAGAGAGGAGAGAGAATAGAAGGCTGGCAGGATGAGAATAGATTCATCTTGATTAACAAATCGTCTGACCCACTTTCTACTCGAGATAATGGCACACTACAACTACACCTGACCTGGCTTTTCATTCACCAGATCTGGAGTGGAACATTACACGAATTGTTTTTTAACTGTAGAAAATGAGCTTGTAAGTGACAGCAGCACCCTCTCGAGGTGGAACTACAAGAAAGCAGACTGGGCCACGTACAAGCATCGCACCAGCATACTGGTTAGAAATCTGAACACTGAGAAAGACATAAATAAAGTATTTGTAGAGTTTGGGAAATACAACAGGCAACACGAGAAACAGTACCAATAGGAACCCGTAAACATTATAAACCCTACTGGAGTAGTGAACTGGAACAGTTGCATAACGATGTGGAAATGTGTAGAAAGCAAGCAGAGGCCAAACCTAGTCAAGAATACCACAATAAATACCAGCACGCAAACGCCAGATTTCAAAGAGCCAAGCTGCAGGCTAGACGGAAAAGCTGGCAGGAGAAAACAGAGTCTTTGAACTTTGAAAGAGACACAAGGAAATTGTGGAAGCTAATAAAACAACTTAACGATGAGGGCCCAGGGAGAAACTAAAAAATTGCACTACATAAAGACGGAAACATCTTAACAGGAAAGCAAGCTGCAGACCATTTTGCGGACCAATTCGCACAAGATAACAATATCGTCATTAGTCCAGAGAAACAAGAGATTCGTTCGAAAGAAATGGCAACATACAGGACAGAATAAAACAGTACATGATGTTCTAGAGGCACCTATCACAATCAGCGAACTCGAGTTAGCCGTATCAAAACTGAAAATCCTAAAGTCACCAGGAGCTGATGGTATCTCCAATGAAATTATCAGGAACCTAGGAACAGAGGCCAAAGCAATGCTGGTGCAGATCTTCAATAACAGCTGGACCTTAGGCAGTGTTCCACAAGCCTGGAGAGAAGCAGTCATGATCCCCCTCCTAAAATCAGGGAAAAATAGGGGGGGGGGGGGAGATTTGCCTCCAGCTACAGACCAATTAGCCTTACCAGCTGTCTCTGCAAAACACTGGAGCGCATCATCAATCACAGACTACAGTGGTACATTGAAAGTGAAAACATCCTTGTCCCACAGCAAGTTGGCTTTAGGCAGTGCTACTCTACGGAAGATCAGACAACCTACCTCTCTCAAGAAATTGAGGATGCATTCCAAGAGAAGAAGCTGGTGCTTGCTGCATGGATAGATATGAAGAAAGCCTTTGACAAAGTCTGGAAAGAAGGTCTGAAGAAGAAACTGAGAAACTGTAAAGTCAATGGAAGAATATACAAATGGGTGAAAGCATACTTGCACAACAGAAGAGCCCGAGTACAGATAGACGAACCCAAGAGCAAGAAAGTATTACTGCGTCACGGTGTTCCCCAGGGCGGAGTCTTGTCCCCAACACTTTTTCTAATCTTCATCAATGATCTTGTTGCTAATCTACTGTATGGAATTAAAGCGGCAATGTATGCTGATGACCTGGTTTTGTGGAGCACAAATGAACATGCATCAGTGGCCACCATATTGCTACAGAGAGCTGTAGATACATTTGTTGCATGGGCGGATGGAGGTGTGTCAGCATAAACACTGACAAGTGCAGCACCACTCTATTTACCCTTTCTCCGAAACAAAAGGCAGGGATCATTCAGATAAATGGAACACCCCTAAGAGAAGATAAAGAACCAACATACCTTGGTGTAACATTAGACGACAAGCTGACATGGAGAAAACACATCAAAAAAGCATCAGCAAAGCCAGAAGTAAAATAGCCATCCTGAGAAAGCTTTTGGGAGCCAGTGGGAAAATACTTAGCAAAGTTTAGCAGCAGAGCATACGACGATACTTGGAATACGGGTCAACTGCGTGTGTTCAGCATCAAAAATCACACTACAAGAGCTGGACAAGGTGCAAAATCAAGCACTTAGAGTCACCACAGGAGGGATGAGATCAACCGCTATAGTGGAAATGGAGAAGATGGGGAGGACACACGCACTGAGTGAGCGCAGAGATACGAAAACGCTAATACAAACAGACTGATTGATTGATTGATTGATTGATTGATTGATTGATTAATTAATTTAGGAACCGACATCACAGCATTCGGGACATTCCCATAATCGTTCCGTCCCCATCCTCAGCAGCCAGCGAAGAGTTCCAACACTAATTGTTTAATACAAGCAGAAAGGTTCCTCAGCTTGCCACCCTATGAAGAACAGATTTGAAAACTTAGCTATGGGGCTGTTGAAAAGAAGCAGTTTTATCCACCAGGCCAAACGACTCTGCAGAGAAACCACCGATCTGCCCACAGTTGGTATCTCCCTGAAAAGTATCTCCAGCTGAGGGAAGAGATCAGGACAGATGGCCGACCCGATCTTTAATAGATCTGTGACAACTGCGGGTTACAACACCACCATATTGAGGGAGGAGATCAGGACAGATGTCCGACCCGATCCCTAATATATCTGTGACAACTGCGGGTTACAACACCACCATATTGAGGGAGGAGATCAGGACAGATGGCCGACCCGATCCCTAATAGATCTGTGACAACTGCGGGTTACAACACCACCATATTGAGGGAGGAGACCAGGACAATGTCCGACCCGATCCCTAATATATCTGTGACAACTGCGGGTTACACCACCACCATATTGAGGGAAGAGATCAGGACAGATGGCCGACCCGATCCCTAATATATCTGTGACAACTGCGGGTTACACCACCACCATATTGAGGGAAGAGATCAGGTCAGATGTCCGACCCGATCCCTAATATATCTGTGACAACTGCGGGTTACACCACCATATTGAGGGAAGAGATCAGGTCAGATGTCCGAATGTCAGGTCTCGTCCATATGTATGCTTCAAATAAAGTCAGCTTTTGTAGCGTCACCAGTTGTTGTACACCAATATCTACTGTAGTGTCATCTATTGTTGTAAACCAATATCTACTGTAGTGTAATCTGTTGTTGTAAACCAATATCTACTGAAGTGTAATCTGTTGTTGTAAACCAATATCTACTGTAGTGTAATCTGTTGTTGTATACCAATATCTACTGTAGTGTAATCGGTTGTTGTAAACTAATATCTACTGTAGTGTAATCGGTTGTTGTAAACCAATATCTACTGTAGTGTAATCAGTTGTATACCAATATCTACTGTAGTGTAATCAGTTGTATACCAATATCTACTGTAGTGTAATCAGTTGTATACCAATATCTACTGTAGTGTAATCGGTTGTTGTAAACCAATATCTACTGTAGTGTAATCAGTTGTATACCAATATCTACTGTAGTGTAATCAGTTGTAAACCAATATCAATTGTAGTGTAATAATCAGTTGTTGTAAGGGTTTGGGGTAGGGTTCTTGCCTTCTACATAGAACCAGTTTTAACACATTGCTGTTCATCCTGGACAATGTGTACTTCAACAAAACAAAATCCACTGAGGCCTCAGAGATGTGGTTTTACACAATAATGCTGAAAGCAGATGTGGTTTCATAGACGAAAGTGGGACATTCCGTGGACAACCAAACTGAGTAATTTAATTGTGTGTACAGAAGCTAACATACACAGGCAACTGATCATAAACATCAGGAAGTGGCAGCTGTCATTTTGAGGCCATGTCAGGAGAAGAGAAAACCTTAAACACGTTGTGACAACTGGAAAGATTTATGGAAAGAGAGACAGAGTAAGAAGAAAGGGCAATATTCTAGACAGCCGTCTATCATGACACAGAAATTGTCAGCACACAAATTAATACAGGCTGTTGGAGATAGCGAGATCGTGCAAACGCATGATCGCCCAAACAGTCCAGAAGACACTTGGTGATGATGATGATGATGATGATGATGATGATGATGATGATGATGGTGATGATGGTGCTGATGATGATGATGATGATGATGATGATGATGATGATGATGATGATATCTGCAATATAACAATCCGTGTACTAGCACTTAAGGCTACAATCAGTGAAGCTACAGAAATAATTAGTTTCTATCACTGACCTGGTCTGTAGACATGTTGTCATCGTTTATATTAGTTCGCGAATGTCCGACACGTGTGACATACTCACAGAAGAGGCCTGCCCTCCCATCATCGCACCTTTGGCAGTGTCCAGAGAAGCGATTGCAGACCCCGAAGAAGCAGTTCTGGCTGCAGTTCTGGCTGCAATTGGGTCCGAAGGTGCCCAGGGAACACAGCAGGCCGCACTGCTGTCCGCGAAAACCTGAGCTGCAGCCGTCAGTACATGAGCCGTTGATGTGATGGCACACCATGGTCTTAGCGCACGTCACCGCGCATTCTGAGGCGCAGTCTTGCCCGTACGTGCCAGGCGGACATGTCTTCATACAGTCTGCCCTATAGTACCCGGGTTTGCATCCGCCGATACAAGAACCGGAAACGTGATCACAAGTTCTAGCACAATTTTTGGGACACTTCCGGCCACAATGCGAGCCGTAGAAGCCACCTGGACATGGCGTATTGCAGTTCCTACCTGTGTAACCTTCAGCACACCGCAGACAAGAGCCATTCTGAGCCGAGCAGGTGTGGCAGCGGTCGGGGCAGGTGTGTTGGCACGTAGGACCATGTGTGCGATGTTGGCAATGCCTACAGTAGCCCGTATCTCTGTAACAGGATCCGTTGCACACAGCAGAGCAGATTTGGCCGCACGACTGCCCATACATTCCAGGCACACACCCCTGGCACTCACCTTGTGAATGCTCACATTTTGCATCTACACACACACCCGAGCACTCGGCGTCGCACATATTGTCAGCTGAACTGTTCAAACATCCCAGACAGGCCGCCAGCAACATCCCGTCGCAGGCGTGAATACAAGAGCCGTTGAGTGTCCAGCACGCTTTGATGATACACGGACAATCTTGGGATGGACCGGCACAATGTGTGTCCCCGATATCCCGCTTGCAGTTGTCTTGGCAGATAAATGGGTAACCACACGACCTGAGACGTCCAGCTGTCTTCAGGCGGAGCCCATGAGCACTAGCCAGTACCGTGAGCTGGAAGATTGTAGATATCAGCAGCGAGGTCATTGGGTGAGCTAGACACAGCTCCCAGACAACATCTCTGTCTGTCCTGCATGCTGTCTCTCTTCTGTCAGCTGAAGTATGTGAGAGGAAGTCCACATAGATCACACGGAAGGTGTTGATTATAGCCACACTGCCAGGACACGGTGCGGCACAGTTGCTTGTGTACGCACCGACGTGTGCACTAAAAGGGTAGATATTTCTACTCGCTAGTGTTATGTTTGTGGGAATGAATGAATCACCAACAAACGAGAAGTAGATTGTGAGCTTTACTGAAACACCATTACAAGAAACACATTGGACGTTGCGGCCAAAGCCTTCGTCAGCACAGAACAAACAAACAAGTTGAGTTGAGTTGAGTTAAGAACCGACATCACTGCACTCAGGACATTCCCATACATGCTCCGTCCCCTCGTTCAACAGCCAGCGAAGAGTCAAACTACTAATTGTTTCCACCGCCATCTGATTAAACTTTCTCCTGGTCTTCCCTCTCAGTTTTGAGATTCTTCCGGTACCCCTGCCGATCCCCCGCAATCTCTTTCCACATACGGGTTGTCAATATGTTCCTCCGCCTTCTCCACCTGGTTCCACGAGCGCACGACCACCTCCCCCTTGTCCATACGCAAACTACCACAAAGAGGTGCATTCCCTGCTAGCCTATCAGCCTGTTCAATCCCCCGTACCCCCGCATGGCCAGGGCAAAATATCCATACAATTCTCACAATCTGTGACCTTTGAAGCGCCGAGAGCCATTCCAAACAAACACAAAACTACATGGAACACACAGCATGACAATATTAAGGGTACTTATCTGAATCTGTATCCTAGCTTGGAGCGACTGAAGCGTTAGACGACTATCTGTGGATTGTATGAAACCAATCTGAAATGAAACCAAAAATTAAACTTGTTAACCATATGTTTGTGGGACAAAGGGAGTTCCATTGCTAGCAAGACTTTTCATACAGAATTACCCTCTGTGGACAACACTCACCTCCAAGTTAATATCCTACAGGATCATTAGTCTGAGCCGGTGATGGACCGTAATATAACTACTCTGAGGTTGACGGGGTAGGGGTAATCGAAGCGGAAAAATTAAACGTCCCAGATTAGCAACAGGCAAGAATCGTAACAATATGGATAACGAAAGCAATATGAGAGAGAGAGAGAGAGAGAGAGAGAGAGAGAGAGAGAGAGAGAGAGAGAGAGAGAGAGAGAGAGAGAGAGAGAGAGAGAGAGAGAGAGAGAGAGAGAGTATATCACTCCTAGTCACATAGGGAATATGTACGCACAACTATTGGAACAGTCTCGGCTTGTCGAGTGACTAGGACGCCGGATTCTCCTTCGGAAGACCCGGGTTCGAATCCTCAGTAAGATGTGGAATTTTTTTTTTTTTGTCGGGGGCAAAACATCCTAACCTGCACAGTTCGCGGCGAATGCACTAGCCATGCGGCCTTAATTACTCAGACTACTAGACCCCCTTTCATTCCACGCGAAATTCACAGCTCACAGTATGGCGCCACGCACTCACTCAGTAGCACTCAGTGGCAACAGAACCATACACTACCAGTCCAAACATAAAGAAAATGCGAATGCAGACCGAAGCCACAAGCGTAAACACTCCAGAGGCCTTAACGGTTCAAATGCCTATTCGCCATGTTGGGGATGGAAGTCAGTAAGAACACAAGAATGTGTGTCAGATATGTTCACAGTCAATACAGGAGTGAGACAGGGATGTGTGCTCCCCTCCCCCTCATTCCGTCAATTGCTATTTAATATCTACAATGACATTGACTTCCGGTACAAATGGCGACGATGTGACGCGTTTATTCTTCGGGGAGATGCTGTTTAGTGTTTTCCTGTGGATTATGTGATGTTATTTCGTATTCGTTTATTGGAAGTGTTCAAAGGAAGCCATGGAAGGCAGGTGGTGGATGAAATTTTGAGGGCAGCCGACAGATATTTGTTGGTTATGGTCTCAAGTTTCGCGACGGCAGGCAGAGGATCTCTTTCACGAGACAATGGCTGCGGTCACACGACCAGTATGGTTACTGCCATAGAGGAAGGCAACGGCAAAATACCTCTTTAAAAGTGCCTAGTACATTATGATTCGCCTAAAGACTGATCATTGCAAGACAAGGACAGAGACATTAAAATTAGCAACATAGCTTTGCTTTATTGACTACACAAAGGCTTTTGAAAGCGTTAGACATGTCAACACGGTGGATATGCTTACAGAGCTACAAATTGATGGGAAAGACATTAGACTTATAAAAATTATATATTGGAAACAACGAGCTGCCATAAGGATTGATAATGAAGTTGGACAATATCAGCCTATTAAGAGAGGTGTTAGGCAGGGATGTGTAATGTCTCCAAATCTGTTTTCCCTGAACAGTGAAAATATTTTCAGAAATTTAGAAAGTATAAATGGAATCAGCATTGGAGGACGAAACATCAATAACATTAGATATGCAGATGATACAGTATTGATTGCAGACAATGCGCAGGATCTGCAACAATTAGTAGATGCGGTTGATGTACACAGTGAGCAACTGGGGTTAGCATTAAATTGTAAAAAGACACAGATTATGGTCGTCACTAGGAAGAACGAAACACCACAGTGTAATATACAAGTCAATGGGAATATTCTTCAACAAGTGAATCGGTACAATTATCTCGGAACAGTCATAACATCTGATGGGAGATGCCTTGAAGAGATTAGAACAAGAATCGCCATGGCGAAAGTTGCCTTTAGCAAGATGAAAAACATTCTGACCAATAAAAGGATGTCAAGTAAAACGAGAAAAAGAGTGTTGAGGGGATACATAGAGCCTGTTCTTTTGTATGGATGTGAAACTTGGACAAAGAGCAGTCAAGCTGAAAAAAACATCTGATGGCTGCAGAAATGTGATTTCTGAGGAAAATGCAAAGAATACCATGGACAGACAGAAAAACCAATGACCAAGTACTACAGGAGACAAATGAAAATCGTAAATTGATTAAAGAAATTAGACGTAGACAGTCAAAATTTTTTGGACATGTCATGAGAAGAAATGGATTAGAGAACTTAGTGACAACTGGCAAGATCGAAGGGAGCAGACCAAGAGGAAGACCGAGAGGAAAATACCTGGATGGCTTGGCCACATGGCATGGACGAGACAGGAACACTGAGCTGATCCACGATGCTGGTGATCGAGTGAAATGGCGAGTCATGACCGCCCACGCTTTCCGGCATGGCACATGATTTATTGATTGATTGATTGACATAATATCCAAAGAAGTAATTCTTGACAGAAGCGATTTAGAAAATGACGAACTTGATGACTTAAGAAAAAACAACAGATCCACAAGCAATAATGAGTTGTTATTTGTAGACTATTAGTGCCTGTTTTACAGCGACGAGGGCAGATTGCAAACTGATATTAATAAGCTGAGTTCAACATGCATCAGATGCAATATAAATATACATACAACCACAACTGAAGTAATTCAGGTTAGCAGTCTACTAACTATGCTGATAAATAGCACATTGCTGAAACAAGTTAAAGAATTCAAATATCTTGGAAGTATGATCACAGAGGATTGGACAGAGAAATCGAAATCAGATGTTAGAAAGCTAGTGCACCTACATATCAACTATCACCCTTACTGAAACACGCAAATACACCCATGTCCGCATAACGACAGATAATAAATAACATATTCACACCATCTCAATGCTACCAATGTCAAACTTGGACATTATCCAAATCACACTAACGCAAAATCAATACCTGTGAGATAAGATGCTTGATGAGAGCTGCCAACTGAACTATTGGAGCCCGAATAAGAAATGATGTTTTCAGACAGACAGTGCGATCAATATCTTGTTGCATATATATTTAAAGGTGGAAGATCAAACGGTTCAGCCATCTTGTTAGAATGCAACACCATCAACAACCAGAACTGGAACTACTTCAAAGATCTGATACGAGAGCAAGAGGACGTCAAAGAAGACAATCGATTGAGGACATCAAAGACATTGTACAATCACACGGAATGACACTATCTAGTGTCACCCAGCGGGCGCTAGAACGTTAACTTTTCCTCCCCACGACGTGTGGTGGCAAGAGTGGAAGAAGACAATGATGCGGATGTTATGTTGTATTACGTCGAATGACGTCACAGCTCATTGATCTTTCCCATGCCTGCTCAGTCCGCAGATGCAGCAGCCATTTAAGAGAATTTCTGCTTGGTGCACGAACGGTAGACTTGTTGAACTCGCATATCTTATATATGCAGATAACACAGTTTTCCTATCAAATAGTGCAAAAAGGGTTAGAAGAGTTGTTTGCTCTCTCTCTGGGAGGACACGGAGAAAGTCAGAATCCGTTTCTGAACTTTGGGCAAAAAAGAAATTAAGTCCTCAGAGATTGAAATGGTCAGGAACTGTGAATATCTTGACTCCACAATTAACAATGAAGAGACTGAAATGGTCATGAACTGGCAACTGTTCAACAGTGTTGAGACACACCGGCATCCTGCCAGACCACAGTCTACCAGAACATGGAAGAGGGGACACACCGGCACCCTGCCAGACCACAGTCTACCAGAACATGGAAGAGGGGACACTCCGGCATCCTGCCAGACCACAGTCTATCAGAACATGGAAGAGAACTGGTTGATCGAGGCTAGCGGGTCTCAGCCACTGACATACGCTGGCCGTATGAAACATCACGGTGGCTGTATAGAGAACAAGGATGGGAGGCGTGGTTGCTGGTAGAAGGGGGGCGTGGTTGCTGGTAGATGGGAGGCGTGGTTGCTGGTAGATGGGAGGCGTGGTCGCTGGTAGATGGGGGCGTGGTTGCTGGTAGAAGGGAGCGTGGTTGCTGGTAGATGGGAGGCGTGGTTGCTGGTAGATGGGGGGGCGTGGTTGCTGGTAGATGGGGGGGTGGTTTGCTGGTAGATGGGGGGGCGTGGTTGCTGCTAGAAGGGGGCGTGGTTGCTGGTAGAAGGGGGCGTGGTTGCTGGTAGAAGGGGGCGTGGTTGCTAGTAGAAAGGGGCTGTGGTGGACCAGCACGCAGACGGACACAGGACATTGCAGACACCTGGGGGTTGGGCATGTGTGTGTGTTTGTGTCGAGAGAAATGGCCAGAGATAGAGAGTCTGTTGAAGGCGCTGAGATAAGACTGACTGTATGACTGACTGACTGGCTGGCTGGCTGGCTGGCTGGCTGGCTGGCCGGCCGACCGACCGACCGACCGACCGACCCACCCACCCACCCACCCACCCACCCTCCTAAACACCAATGAAAAGTTTAGTTCAAATGCCTACTTCAAATTCTTCCAGTATTTCCAATTCGTCTACCTGACTTCATTCTATATATGCCTTTCTTCATCTGTTAGGTACCTTCTGTCACTTCTTCCTTCCTTACAGATGGATCTTCTAAGTTACATTCTTCTATTAATTCTGTCTTTTATCTGTTATTCAACTCTGTTCTCATGTATTCGTCCCATCACTCTGTCATAGTACCATCTTCCATTGACACCCGTCCCGTCTGTGATTTCAAAGATTCCGTGTTTCACCTTAGTTTCCCGCTTGTCAACCTCACTGATTTTTATGTGCAGATTTTAATTTTTAATTTAATGTTGTTGGTTGCTCGTTTAACTAATTTTCTTTGCATCAATCTTTTATTTCTTTATTTATCTCACCAAACTCTTCTTTGTCACTTTCACTTTTCATGTATGCTGTGTATTTTCACTGGTGGATTGAATCTGTTTCTGACAGTCCATATGTATCGCTGCGTATCTGTTGTTAGAACAGCTTTATAAAATCAAAACAATGTTTTCCCGTAGTGAATTTAAATAAAGAAAACATAAACAATAGATAGCACGATTTATTGCCTGTCGTATTTCGCTGCATCTCGTGAGATACATCTTATATATAAAAGGCAATCTCCGTCTGTATGTCTGTATGTATGTATGTCCTTTATGCGTTCGCGAACGGTCCATCCAATTGAGATGAAATTTTCTACACGTCTTCCTCTCGTTTTCGCGCTGCCAACTGTCATAGTTTTTTTTTCTTCTTCCTCCTCCTCCCTCCTCCCCTCCCTAAATACGTATGTAAATAGAAGAGGATCAAAGAATCCCTGAACCACAACGCT
The DNA here is from genome assembly GCA_014155875.1 of Cepaea nemoralis. Taxonomy (NCBI): domain Eukaryota; kingdom Metazoa; phylum Mollusca; class Gastropoda; order Stylommatophora; family Helicidae; genus Cepaea; species Cepaea nemoralis. Next base: position 164,531 of record JACEFZ010027406.1, read on the forward strand.
AGGAAAGCGAAGAAAATGACGTGACTACACAGAATCGTCATACGGCAATGTCAATAACAATTCAGCTTTTTATGCGTAAGGAAGTTATCTACAGTCATGTAGAAGGGAAGAACATCAATGGAAGGACCGAAATCACAGAACCTAGACGAGTATGAATTCGGAATGGGCGAACTCCCTCCTCCTCCCTTCTCCTCCTCCCTCCTCCTCCTCATCTCCTCCTCCTCCCTCCTCCCTCTACCTCTCCTCCATCCTCTCTCCTCCTCTCCCTCCTCCTCCCTCGCCCTCCTCCCCTCCTCATCCTCCTCCCCTCCTCCTTCCTCCCTCTCCCTCCTCCTTCTCCCTCTCCTCCTCCTCCTCCTCCTTCCCCTCTCCTCCGCCGCCTCCTCCTCCTCATCCCTCCCTCCTCCCTCTCCTCTTCCGTCTCCTCCCTCTCCCTCCTCCTCCATCACCCTACGTCATCCTCCTGCCTCATTCTCCCTCATAGCTCCCTGCTTCTGCACCCTCGTTCCTCCTCTTCGGCCCTCCATAACTATGCTACCCGCCGGTCTCCATCGTCCTCCTACCAACTCATCTCGCCAGTCCTCCGTAGGTCTCCCGCCTCTCTGCTCCTTCCTCATCTACATACTCAATTCTCCTCCTCAAATACCTCCTACACCTCCTCCTCCACCCACCTCCACCCGCCTCCTCTCTCTCTCCTCTTCCTCCTCCTCCTCCCTGCTCCCTCCGCCTCCTCTCCTCCTCACTTCCATCTCTCCTCCTTCTCCCTCCTCCGCTCCTTCTCCCTCTTCTCCGCCCTCTCCTCGCTCTCCTCCGCCTCCTGCTCCTTCTCCCTCTTTCCTCCTCGCCTCCTCTCCCCTCCTCCTCCTCCCTCCTCCTCTCCCTCCCTCCTCATCCTCCCTCCCCTCCGCCATCTACTCCTCCCACTCTCCTCCCGTCCTCTACCTCCGCACCTCACCCTCCTCCTCCTGCCCGCTCCTCCCATGCCCTCGCCTCCTACCTCCCTAGCGCTGTCTGCTCCTCCTCCTACGCCTCCCCTCTCTCCTATTCCTTCCTCCAGCCTCCTCCTCCTCCAACCCCGTCCTCCTTCTCCTCCACCTCCTCCCACTCCTCCTCTCCTACTCTCCGCTCCTCCCTCCTCTCTCCTCCTCCTCCTTCCCTCTCCTCCTCCCTTTCCCCTCCCTCCTCCCTCCTCTTCCCTCCTCCTCCTCCCTCCTTCCCTCTCCTCCTCCTCCTTCTCCCTCTTCCTCCTCTCCTCCTCCTCCTCCTCCTCCTCCTCCTCCTCCCTACCTCCCTCCTCTTCCTCTTCTCCCTCCTCCTCCTCCTCCTCCTCCTTCCTTCTCCTCCTCCTCCCTCCTCTCTTCCTCCTCCTCCTCCTCCTCCTCCTCCTCCTCCTTCCTCCTCTCCTCCTCCTGTCTCCTCCTGTCTCCTCCTCCTCCCTCCTCCTCCTGCCTCCTCCTCCTCTCTCCTACTCCCTCCTCCTCCTCCCTCTCCCCTCATTCCTCCCTCCGCCTCCTAATCCCTCCTCATCTCTCCTATTCCCCTCTCCTCCTCCTGTCTCCTCCTCCTCCCTCCTGCTCCCTCCTCCTCCTCCCTCCGCCGAATATGAATTAAATGATATGCTCCCCACCAGGGACTGGGCGAAGCCGGGCCGGGTAGTCTTTTTTTGGGAACTGGAACGGGAGCAGGGGCCGAATATGAATTAAATAAGACGCTCCATTTACCCAAGTTAATTGTTGGGGGAAGATGTAAAGATCTTTCAAGTGCTCTTTCTAACAGACAGACAGACAGACAGACAGACAGACAGACAGACAGACAGACAGACAGACAGACAGACAGACAGACAGACAGACAGACAGACAGACAGACAGACAGACAGACAGACAGACAGACAGACAGACAGACAGACAGACAGACAGACAGACAGACAGACAGACAGACAGACAGACAGACAGACAGACAGACAGACAGACAGACAGACAGACAGACAGACAGACAGACAGACAGACAGACAGACAGACAGACAGACAGACAGACAGACAGACAGACAGACAGACAGACAGACAGACAGACAGACAGACAGACAGACAGACAGACAGACAGACAGACAGACAGACAGACAGACAGACAGACAGACAGACAGACAGACAGACAGACAGACAGACAGACAGACAGACAGACAGACAGACAGACAGACAGACAGACAGACAGACAGACAGACAGACAGACAGACAGACAGACAGACAGACAGACAGACAGACAGACAGACAGACAGACAGACAGACAGACAGACAGACAGACAGACAGACAGACAGACAGACAGACAGACAGACAGACAGACAGACAGACAGACAGACAGACAGACAGACAGACAGACAGACAGACAGACAGACAGACAGACAGACAGACAGACAGACAGACAGACAGACAGACAGACAGACAGACAGACAGACAGACAGACAGACAGACAGACAGACAGACAGACAGACAGACAGACAGACAGACAGACAGACAGACAGACAGACAGACAGACAGACAGACAGACAGACAGACAGACAGACAGACAGACAGACAGACAGACAGACAGACAGACAGACAGACAGACAGACAGACAGACAGACAGACAGACAGACAGACAGACAGACAGACAGACAGACAGACAGACAGACAGACAGACAGACAGACAGACAGACAGACAGACAGACAGACAGACAGACAGACAGACAGACAGACAGACAGACAGACAGACAGACAGACAGACAGACAGACAGACAGACAGACAGACAGACAGACAGACAGACAGACAGACAGACAGACAGACAGACAGACAGACAGACAGACAGACAGACAGACAGGACAGACAGACAGACAGACAGACAGACAGACAGACAGACAGACAGACAGACAGACAGACAGACAGACAGACAGACAGACAGACAGACAGACAGACAGACAGACAGACAGACAGACAGACAGACAGACAGACAGACAGACAGACAGACAGACAGACAGACAGACAGACAGACAGACAGACAGACAGACAGACAGACAGACAGACAGACAGACAGACAGACAGACAGACAGACAGACAGACAGACAGACAGACAGACAGACAGACAGACAGACAGACAGACAGACAGACAGACAGACAGACAGACAGACAGACAGACAGACAGACAGACAGACAGACAGACAGACAGACAGACAGACAGACAGACAGACAGACAGACAGACAGACAGACAGACAGACAGACAGACAGACAGACAGACAGACAGACAGACAGACAGACAGACAGACAGACAGACAGACAGACAGACAGACAGACAGACAGACAGACAGACAGACAGACAGACAGACAGACAGACAGACAGACAGACAGACAGACAGACAGACAGACAGACAGACAGACAGACAGACAGACAGACAGACAGACAGACAGACAGACAGACAGACAGACAGACAGACAGACAGACAGACAGACAGACAGACAGACAGACAGACAGACAGACAGACAGACAGACAGACAGACAGACAGACAGACAGACAGACAGACAGACAGACAGACAGACAGACAGACAGACAGACAGACAGACAGACAGACAGACAGACAGACAGACAGACAGACAGACAGACAGACAGACAGACAGACAGACAGACAGACAGACAGACAGACAGACAGACAGACAGACAGACAGACAGACAGACAGACAGACAGACAGACAGACAGACAGACAGACAGACAGACAGACAGACAGACAGACAGACAGACAGACAGACAGACAGACAGACAGACAGACAGACAGACAGACAGACAGACAGACAGACAGACAGACAGACAGACAGACAGACAGACAGACAGACAGACAGACAGACAGACAGACAGACAGACAGACAGACAGACAGACAGACAGACAGACAGACAGACAGACAGACAGACAGACAGACAGACAGACAGACAGACAGACAGACAGACAGACAGACAGACAGACAGACAGACAGACAGACAGACAGACAGACAGACAGACAGACAGACAGACAGACAGACAGACAGACAGACAGACAGACAGACAGACAGACAGACAGACAGACAGACAGACAGACAGACAGACAGACAGACAGACAGACAGACAGACAGACAGACAGACAGACAGACAGACAGACAGACAGACAGACAGACAGACAGACAGACAGACAGACAGACAGACAGACGACAGACAGACAGACAGACAGACAGACAGACAGACAGACAGACAGACAGACAGACAGACAGACAGACAGACAGACAGACAGACAGACAGACAGACAGACAGACAGACAGACAGACAGACAGACAGACAGACAGACAGACAGACAGACAGACAGACAGACAGACAGACAGACAGACAGACAGACAGACAGACAGACAGACAGACAGACAGACAGACAGACAGACAGACAGACAGACAGACAGACAGACAGACAGACAGACAGACAGACAGACAGACAGACAGACAGACAGACAGACAGACAGACAGACAGACAGACAGACAGACAGACAGACAGACAGACAGACAGACAGACAGACAGACGACAGACAGACAGACAGACAGACAGACAGACAGACAGACAGACAGACAGACAGACAGACAGACAGACAGACAGACAGACAGACAGACAGACAGACAGACAGACAGACAGACAGACAGACAGACAGACAGACAGACAGACAGACAGACAGACAGACAGACAGACAGACAGACAGACAGACAGACAGTAGATAGTCGGGAACGCGAACGGGAGCTTATATGACTACTTATATGAATTAAATTAAATGCTCCCCACCAGAGGCTGGACGAAGCCGGGCCGGGTCAGACAGACAGACAGACAGACAGACAGACAGACAGACAGACAGACAGACAGTCGGGAACGGGAATTTATATGACTACTTATATGAATTAAATTAGATGCTCCCCATCAGGGTCTGGGCGAAGCCGGGCCGGGTCAGCATATAAAACAGCATAAAGTAAAGTAATTAGATAAATTCTTCAAACTGAAATATACAACACATCTGCTCACACAGTAATATGAATTGTCTACCACGGTAATTTTAAACAGACTATAATGTCTTTCTTCTTCTTCTTCGTTCATCCGGAGTTTTTTTTCGGATGTGATTGCGTTGTGCCTGTTTACAGCAGAGCTGCGTTCTTGCGCCGTTAGGCCGACACATCCGACTTCTGCGGGCATTTGTTGACCGGGTTAACCTTCCCGGGTAATGTCTTTCTATTTGCACAAAGTTGGCTTCTGTAAATGGACGGCGATTGCTTCTGTCAGCTTTAACATGCTACCTTTTTGTGTGGTAATTACATTTGTAATCTAATTCTCTCATATTTTCTTTTACTTTTTCCAGTCTTGCTTTCATTTGTCCATATAGTTGGCGTGATCCCTGTTACATATAGTTGGTGTGATCCCTGTTACATATAGTTGGTGTGATCCCTGTTACATATAGTTTGTGTGATCCCTGTTACACATAGTTGGTGTGATCCCTGTTACACATAGTTGGTGTGATCCCTGTTACATATAGTTGGCGTGATCCCTGTTACATATAGTTGGCGTGATCCCTGTTACATATAGTTTGCGTGATCCCTGTTACATATAGTTGGTGTGATCCCTGTTACATATAGTTGGTGTGATCCCTGTTACATATAGTTAGCGTGATCCCTGTTACATATAGTTGGCGTGATCCCTGTTACATATAGTTGGTGTGATCCCTGTTACATATAGTTGGCGTGATCCCTGTTACATATAATTGGTGTGATCCCTGTTACATATAGTTGGTGTGATCCCTGTTACATATAGTTGGTGTGATCCCTGTTACATATAGTTGGTGTGATCCCTGTTACACATAGTTTGTGTGATCCCTGTTACACATAGTTGGTGTGATCCCTGTTACACATAGTTGGTGTGATCCCTGTTACATATAGTTGGCGTGATTCCTGTTACATATAGTTGGCGTGATCCCTGTTACATATAGTTGGCGTGATCCCTGTTACATATAGTTGGTGTGATCCCTGTTACATATAGTTGGTGTGATCCCTGTTACATATAGTTGGCGTGATCCCTGTTACATATAGTTGGCATGATCCCTGTTACATATAGTTGGTGTGATCCCTGTTACATATAGTTGGCATGATCCCTGTTACATATAGTTGGTGTGATCCCTGTTACACATAGTTGGCGTGTTCCCTGTTATATATAGTTGGTGTGATCCTTGTTACATTCGGTGCACAGCATTGTCTTCACGTTGACACACACACACACATACACTCACACACATACACACACACACACACATCCACCCATTTATCTTCCTCCCTCCAGCTCTACATCCATACCTCCCCCCAACAAATAAACACGTAAATACGCATGACTGCAGACACACGTACACGCAAACAAGACATACAGACATATATCAAGATATATATATATATATACAGACATCAGGACATACATACAGACATATATCAGGACATACATACAGACATATATCAGGACATACATACAGACATATATCAGGACATACATACAGACATATATCAGGACATACATACAGACATATATCAGGACATACATACAGACATATATTCAGGACATACATACAGACATATAATCAGGACATACATACAGACATATATCAGGACATACATACAGACATATATCAGGACATACATACAGACATATATCAGGACATACATACAGACATATATCAGGACATACATACAGACATATATCAGGACATACATACAGACATATATCAGGACATACATACAGACATATATTAGGACATACATACAGACATATAACAGGACATACATACTAGACATATATCAGGACATACATACAGACATATATCAGGACATACATACAGACATATATTCAGGACATACAGACATATATCAGGACATACATACAGACATATATCAGGACATACATATAGACATATATTAGAACATACATACAGACATATATTAGGACATACATACAGACATATATTAGGACATACATACAGACATATATCAGGACATACATACAGACATATATTAGAACATACATATAGACATATATTAGTACATACATACAGACATATATCAGGACATACATACAGACATATATTAGAACATACATATAGACATATATTAGAACATACATACAGACATATATCAGGACATACATACAGACATATATTAGGACATACAGACATATATTAGAACATACATACAGACATATATCAGAACATACATATAGACATATATTAGAACATACATACAGACATATATTAGGACATACATACAGACATATATTAGGACATACATACAGACATATATCAGGACATACATACAGACATATATTAGAACATACATACAGACATATATCAGGACATACATACAGACATATATTAGGACATACATACAGACATATATTAGAACATACATACAGACATATATTAGGACATACATACAGACATATATTATTACATACAGACATATATTAGAACATACATACAGACAAATATCAGGACATACATACAGACATATATCAGGACATACATACAGACATATATTAGAACATACATACAGACATATATTAGGACATACATACAGACATATATTAGGACATACAGACATATACCAGGACATACATACAGACATATATCAGGACATACATACAGACATATATCAGGACCTACATACCGACATATATTAGAACATACATACAGACATATCTCAGAACATACATATAGACATATATTAGGACATACATACAGACATATATCAGTACATACATACAGACATATATTAGGACATACATACAGACATATATTAGGACATACAGACATATACCAGGACATACATACAGACATATATTAGAACATACATACAGACATATATCAGGACATACATATAGACATATATTAGGACATACATACAGACATATATGCGTGTTTTTCACATGTTGTACTGACATTCCCCAGTTGCATATTGAAGTTCGGTTCGTGGACCTACGACGGAAGTCAGGTGGACCTGGTCCACACCTGCGCCAAGAACAGCCAGCCTAACGTCACCATCAAGAACGGTATTGATCTGCGGGACTTCTATGCCAGCGTGGAGTGGGACATCCTGGAAGTGGACGCTGTCAAGAACATTCGGGAATACCGGCTCCGCAAGGAGCAATACCCGGACATCATCTTCAGCGTGACCATGAGGCGGAAGACGCTCTTCCACACCGTCAACCTGATCATCCCCTGCGTGGCCATCTCCTGCCTGACTGTCCTGGTCTTCTACTTGCCCTCGGACTCCGGGGAGAAGATCACGCTGTGTATCTCCATCCTTCTATCTCTGACCGTCTTTTTTCTGTTGCTGGCCGAGATCATTCCCCCAACTTCCATTGTGGTGCCGCTGATTGGCAAGTACCTCCTCTTCACCATGATACTAGTATCCTTATCGATCATTGTGACAGTCATCGTGCTCAACGTTCACTTCCGGTCGCCGGCCACACACAGCATGTCGCCCTGGGTGCGGCGGGTGTTCCTCAACATCCTGCCCCGCCTGTTGATCATGCGCAGGCCTAACGAGGAACCCGTGGAGCCCACGCCGCCTAGGAGAGTGGTCATCCGCACCTGTAATGGACTAGAACTTTGCAATGCAGCAGACGTCCAGTCCAGGCTGCCACCAGGCTACCGGTATGACGACAACGTCTCCTCCAGGTCGCGAAGACTGCACACTATGGAGGGGTTACTCTCCTTGGATTACATAGAGGAGGGTGGTGGGGCCACAGTCAGACGGCGACCATATTCCAAGGAGATCATGGAGGCCATAGAATCTGTGGCTTTCATAGCCGAGCATTTAAAGCGAGAGGATCACGACTCTTCCGTAAGTATCGAGTGTGGCATGCTGTTTGGTCAGTGAACACTGTTTCTGTTTGTATCAATGAACACTATTTCTGTTTGTATCAATGAACACTATTTCTGTTTGTATCAATGAACACTATTTCTGTTTGTATCAATGAACACTATTTCTGCTTGTATCAATGAACACTATTTCTGTTTGTATCAATGAACACTGTTTCTGTTTGTATCAATGAACACTGTTTCTGTTTGTATCAATGAACACTATTTCTGTTTGCATCAATGAACACTGTTTCTGTTTGTATCAATGAACACTGTTTCTGTTTGTATCAATGAACACTGTTTCTGTTTGTATCAATGAACACTGTTTCTGTTTGTATCAATGAACACTGTTTCTGTTTGTATCAATGAACACTGTTTCTGTTTGTATCAATGAACACTATTTCTGTTTGTATCAATGAACAATGTTTCTCTTTGTATCAATGAACACTATTTCTGTTTGTATCAATTAACACTGTTTCTGTTTGTATCAATGACCACTGTTTCTGTTTGTATCAATGAACACTGTTTCTGTTTGTACCAATGAACACTGCTTCTGTATGTATCAATGAACACTGTTTCTGTTTGTATCAATGAACACTGTTTCTGTTTGTATCAATGAAGACTGCTTCTGTTTGTATCAATGAACACTGCTTCTGTTTGTATCAATGAACACTATTTCTGTTTGTATCAATGAACACTATTTCTGCTTGTATCAATGAACACTATTTCTGTTTGTATCAATGAACACTGTTTCTGTTTGTATCAATGAACACTATTTCTGTTTGTATCAATGAACACTATTTCTGTTTGGTCAGTGAACACTATTTCTGTTTGTATCAATGAACACTGTTTCTGTTTGTATCAATGAACACTGTTTCTGTTTGTATCAATGAACACTGTTTCTGTTTGTATCAATGAACACTGTTTCTGTTTGTACCAATGAACACTATTTCTGTTTGGTCAGTGAACACTATTTCTGTTTGTATCAATGAACACTGTTTCTGTTTGGTCAGTGAACACTATTTCTGTTTGTATCAATGAGCACTGTTTCTGTTTGTATCAATGAACACTGTTTCTGTTTGTATCAATGAACACTGTTTCTGTTTGTATCAATGAACACTGTTTCTGTTTGTACCAATGAACACTATTTCTGTTTGGTCAATGAACACTATTTCTGTTTGTATAAATGAACACTGTTTCTGTTTGTATCAATGAACACTGTTTCTGTTTGTATCAATGAACACTGTTTCTGTTTGTATCAATGAACACTGTTTCTGTTTGTACCAATGAACACTGCTTCTGTATGTATCAATGAACACTGTTTCTGTTTGTATCAATGAAGACTGCTTCTGTTTGTATCAATGAACACTGCTTCTGTTTGTATCAATGAACACTATTTCTGTTTGTATCAATGAACACTATTTCTGCTTGTATCAATGAACACTATTTCTGTTTGTATCAATGAACACTGTTTCTGTTTGTATCAATGAACACTATTTCTGTTTGTATCAATGAACACTGTTTCTGTTTGTATCAATGAATACTATTTCTGTTGTATCAATTTTTGTTTGTATCAATGAACACTATTTCTGTTTGTATCAATGAACACTATTTCTGTTTGTATCAATGAACACTGTTTCTGTTTGTATCAATGAACACTATTTCTTATTGTATCAATGAACACTGTTTCTGTTTGTATCAATGAACACTATTTCTGTTTGTATCAATGAACACTGTTTCTGTTGGTATCAGTGAACAATATTTCTGTTTGTATCAATTAACACTGTTTCTGTTTGTATCAATGAACACTATTTCTGTTTGTATCAATGAACACTGTTTCTATTTGTATCAATGGACACTGTTTCTGTTTGTATCAATGAACACTATTTCTGTTTGTATCAATGAACACTGTTTCTGTTTGTATCAATGAACACTATTTCTGTTTGTATCAATGAACACTGTTTCTGTTTGTATCAATGAACACTATTTCTGTTTGTTTCAATGAACAATGTTTCTGTTTGTATCAATGAACACTATTTCTGTTTGTATCAATGAACACTGTTTCTGTTTGTATCAATGAACACTGTTTCTGTTTGTATCAATGAACACTATTTCTGTTTGTATCAATGAACACTGTTTCTGTTTGTATCAATGAACACTGTTTCTGTTTGTATCAATGAACACTGTTTCTGTTTGTATCAATGAACACTGTTTCTGTTTGTATCAATGAACACTGTTTCTGTTTGTATCAATGAACACTATTTCTATTTGTATCAATGAACAATGTTTCTCTTTGTATCAATGAACACTATTTCTGTTGGTATCAATGAACACTATTTCTGTTTGGTCAGTGAACACTATTTCTGTTTGTATCAATTAACACTGTTTCTGTTTGTATCAATGAACATTGTTTCTGTTTGTATCAATGAACACTGTTTCTGTTTGTACCAATGAACACTGCTTCTGTATGTATCAATGAACACTGTTTCTGTTTGTATCAATGAAGACTGCTTCTGTTTGTATCAATGAAGACTGCTTCTGTTTGTATCAATGAAGACTTCTTCTGTTCGTATCAATGAACACTGCTTCTGTTTGTATCAATGAAGACTGCTTCTGTTTGTATCAATGAACACTGCTTCTGTTTGTATCAATGAACATTGCTTCTATTTGTATCAATGAAGACTGCTTCTGTTTGTATCAATGAAGACTGCTTCTGTTTGTATCAATGAACACTGCTTCTGTTTGTATCAATGAACACTATTTCTGTTTGTATCAATGATCACTATTTCTGCTTGTATCAATGAACACTATTTCTGTTTGTATCAATGAACACTGTTTCTGTTTGTATCAATGAACACTATTTCTGTTTGTATCAATGAACACTGTTTCTGTTTGTATCAATGAACACTATTTCTGTTTGTATCAATGAACACTATTTCTGTTTGTATCAATGAACACTATTTCTGTTTGTATCAATGAACACTACTTCTGTTTGTATCAATGAACACTGTTTCTGTTTGTATCAATGAACACTATTTCTGTTTGTATCAATGAACACTGTTTCTGTTTGTATCAATGAACAATATTTCTGTTTGTATCAATGAACACTGTTTCTATTTGTATCAATGGACACTGTTTCTGTTTGTATCAATGAACACTATTTCTGTTTGTATCAATGAACACTGTTTCTGTTTGTATCAATGAACACTATTTCTGTTTGTGTCAATGAAGACTGTTTCTGTTTGTATCAATGAACACTATTTCTGTTTGTTTCAATGAACAATGTTTCTGTTTGTATCAATGAACACTATTTCTGTTTGTATCAATGAACACTGTTTCTGTTTGTATCAATGAACACTGTTTCTGTTTGTATCAATGAACATTATTTCTGTTTGTATCAATGAACACTGTTTCTGTTTGTAACAATGAACACTGTTTCTGTTTGTATCAATGAACACTGTTTCTGTTTGTATCAATGAACACTGTTTCTGTTTGTATCAATGAACACTGTTTCTGTTTGTATCAATGAACACTATTTCTATTTGTATCAATGAACAATGTTTCTCTTTGTATCAATGAACACTATTTCTGTTGGTATCAATGAACACTATTTCTGTTTGGTCAGTGAACACTATTTCTGTTTGTATCAATTAACACTGTTTCTGTTTGTATCAATGAACACTGTTTCTGTTTGTATCAATGAACACTGTTTCTGTTTGTACCAATGAACACTGCTTCTGTATGTATCAATGAACACTGTTTCTGTTTGTATCAATGAAGACTGCTTCTGTTTGTATCAATGAAGACTGCTTCTGTTTGTATCAATGAAGACTGCTTCTGTTCGTATCAATGAACACTGCTTCTGTTTGTATCAATGAAGACTGCTTCTGTTTGTATCAATGAACACTGCTTCTGTTTGTATCAATGAACATTGCTTCTGTTTGTATCAATGAAGACTGCTTCTGTTTGTATCAATGAACACTATTTCTGTTTGTATCAATGAACATTGTTTCTGTTTGTATCAATGAACACTATTTCTGTTTGTATCAATGAACACTATTTCTGTTTGTATCAATGAACACTATTTCTGTTTGTATCAATGAACACTATTTCTGTTTGGTCAGTGAACACTATTTCTGTTTGTATCAATGAACACTGTTTCTATTTGTATCAATGAACACTGTTTCTGTTTGTATCAATGAACACTGTTTCTGTTTGTATCAATGAACACTGTTTCTGTTTGTACCAATGAACACTGCTTCTGTATGTATCAATGAACACTGTTTCTGTTTGTATCAAAGAAGACTGCTTCTGTTTGTATCAATGAACACTGCTTCTGTTTGTATCAATGAAGACTGCTTCTGTTTGTATGAATGAACGCTGCTTCTGTTTGTATCAATGAAGACTGCTTCTGTTTGTATCAATGAATACTGCTTCTGTTTGTATCAATGAACACTGTTTCTGTTTGTATCAATGAAGACTGCTTCTGTTTGTATCAATGAACACTGCTTCTGTTTGTATCAATGAACACTGCTTCTGTTTGTATCAATGAACACTGCTTTTGTTTGTATCAATGAAGACTGCTTCTGTTTGTATCAATGATCACAATTTTTGGTTGTAGTCTTTGATGTCTGCAGACACTAGGACAACATATAGAGTCTAGTCTTTGATATCTATACC